>JAKUCV010002457.1:30482-104290 GCA_028386065.3 Turnera subulata | reverse complement strand
GGGATCAACATCCCCATATCTCAAATCCGGGATCAACATCCCAATATCTCAAATCCGGGGTCAACACCCCAATATCACAAATCCGGGATCAACATCCCAATATCACAAATCCGGGGTCAACACCCCAACCAACAAACCCTCTGGCAAGGCACCACAGAACTAGTCTCTAACCATCTAGTCGTACCACTACTTTCCAAGTGACAATTACATCATCTCATAATCAAATCCAATTTTCATTCCAATTTCCGTTATCCTTTTCCCAATTGTCCACAATCAATAATCCAACATCACCCTCAACACATCATCCAAGAACCAATATCACAATCCAGTCAACAATTTCATATCACCAAACTTTCACATCAAACAATTCAACAATATCAAACCGTTCAACAATATTCCCAACACGACATACACAGGACTAACACGTTTCTACAACAGCATCAACAATACCATAGCAATCATGTAACAGTCAACAATCATTCCAGCAGATCAAACAAACAACAAAAACACACAAACCACAAAACTACACACACAGCATTACGGGCACATATCAGGGTTTATCCATCCTCACCTTGGCCGATTACTCAATTCCGGAAACTATGACCGATCCGACGCCGGCTCCTCGGGAAACTGCCCGATATCAATCCTATACACAAAACAATATACACTCACATAAATGCACATAATCGGTATGCTATGATGCCAATATTACGATCTATACCCATCCCGGTTCTTATCTGTTATTATCATCTTTTACCCAAAATACTATATCTTACGTATATCCGAATATAATTTTCGGTACCATACTTTAATTAAAACTCTTTTTCAAGTTCCTATATTAAATAATTATATTTTTCCAAGATGTTAATTACCATAGTTTCCTAGAAATTATAACATACATATAGTTTCCAAAATATTATTCCAAGATATTTTCTAGCAACATAATTATATGTATGTATGTCACTTATTTTAGAAAATACAATCCTTTATCAAAAATATTTACGAAGATAATCATATGCTACTTATATACTTTTCCAGAAAATGTGTACTCATAAAACTTATCCCGTAAATGATTACAAAATAATAGTATACATTTTTATTTTCTTTTGACAAATTACATTCCAAAACAATTATATATTAGCATGAGTATATACTTTCCATAATATTTATTATGTATACTATATATGTATATATTTTTTTTTCAAACGTATTTCTATAATTTATTTACCAAAATTACCCATATATATATATCAGATTTTATTTTAATCAATTATTATTTTTTTTATTTATGGACTGGGCCAAATAGTGTCAGCCCAGGCCTTGTACAGTGCTAACCCAGGCCCCAATAAGAGCCCAGGTGTAAGCCCACGCACAGGCCCATGAGACACAACCCACAACCCAACCTGTCATCCACTCAATTTAAATTACGGCCCAAAACTAATACCCAAGCCCTTACCCACTCAAGCCCAGAAATCAAGCCCAAACAACAAACCAGTCCACAAGCTCTAACCCATCAACTAAACCCTACCCAACATCACAGCCCAACACAAAACCCATCCATCAGAACAGGGTCAACCCGACCCGTGACCCAGATTCGGGGCATCTCTTCCCAAGCTCACCTTGGGTGATGCAGCGGCGGCGATGAATTGACGGGGACGGCGACGGCTCACGCGAGGCGAGATGAAGGAAGGTGCAGGGGGGCGGCGCTCGGCTGCTGGTGCTGTTGGCGACGGCGGCGTGACATGGAAGGGGCGACGACGGCACTACTGACGGGCGAGAGACGACGGCCGGTGCGGTGAGAGGCGCGCGACTGCGCTGGTCGTTGCGAGCAGAGGAAGGGCAACCTCGGGGTGGTCGTCGTGCGTGTGGAGGACGCCGATGACCTCTGCTTTTGGGGGCACGACCTTAGCCTTGGTGGCGACGGGCTCCTCTCGTCCATGGCGGCAGCGTCTGGCTGCGGCGGTGGTGGAGGAAAGGGCAACGCGGCGGTACATAAGGCTCCTGGGCACGGTGGCAAGGAAGAAAAGAAACCAAAAGAAAAGAAGGAGGAGGGTGGTCTCGGGTCATGGTGATGTTCACGGGGAGAGGGGAAGAAAAATAAGAAGAGGCGATGGATGTGTGTGGGTCTGTAGAGGAGAGGAGAAATAATGAAGTAAAGAAAAGTGAAGAACAAAGAAAAATCAGAAGAAAAGATGGGGAAAGGCAACAACAAGTCACGGGGAAACAAGAAAAGGAAGAGAGGTGGGCCGGCAGCGGGGAAAGAAGAAGTCGGTGGAGGGGTCAGTGGTCACGGGTGGAGAGGCGGCTGGGAAGAAAGAAAGAAAGAAAAAAAAAAGAAAGGAAAAGGAGAAGGAGAAGGAGAAAGGAAAGGAAAGAAAGAAAAGAGAGAAGAAAGTGGGCCCGCGTGGCTGAAGGAAAACCCGGGAAAGAGAAGAAACGTTGCCGGGAAAGAGGAAGAGAAAGGAGTGAAGAGGAAGAAGAGTGGCTCGGGGTAACCACATTCGGCCGGTCTGGATTCTCGTGTCGGAATCCCGTAAACGCAGGGATACTCCTGTCTTTCCGACAAATTCCGTCCCGAGTCCAAAAATACAACTTGGGCTCGGAAAATCCGATTAATCCTCCTGAACGTCTTCCAAGTCTCGGAACTAGAAACCGAGGCTCGGTTAGTTAGGAAGACACTCCCGAGCGCGGGAAAATTCTCGGTTTCGAAAAATGACTACCGATTTACCTCGAATTAATTACCCGAGATTAATTCAACAGTAAATCACGGTGAAACAATTTCTACAGTCCCGGTAAAAATCAAAAATTTACCCGGGCTGTTACATTTGATTTCGCTTAATCATATTTATTAATCCTTCTTATACCTTAGCCACGTTTTGATGCTAACAAACTTTGACTTTAAGATTTATATATTCAACCAAAGTATGCATGTGATATTGTGGGAGTTTATGTGTAGTGGGATTGAAGTTTGTGTGAGTAGGCATGTAAGGTCGCCTTCATAAAAAAGCCCCTACGCCACTTTTGATTATTTAATCTCTATGCTTATTAGTCAAACAACCAAGGACACTACATTTCTAGACATTGAACTGATGATTAAAGGTACCTTAAACGGGTCAAAAATCAGAAGATTCAAAATCCTAAGTCCAACTTAGGACTATACTAAACAATGACAAAAAACTGTTGAATGGAATGTCTCGGGCCAAAGCATGAAAGCGACAACAGGTAATATGAACGTTGATGATCTGGCATCTTCCATGACAAACCTGACTGTGACAGGAGATTGATGAAAGTTGGCTTTCCTTGGTCTTTGTGTCAAGCTAACCCATTACTAGGAAGTCAAAAGAACTTAGTACTCTATACTTCTGGAACTATACATAATGATTCAAATAAGTTGCAGCTTCCTCTCTTAACGTTCATATGAAATCAGCACGTGAGCAACAACCATGTTCTTCACAAAAGATGATGAGTGAAAGTGACTACTCAGGGATTTGAACGTTGTGGCGCCTTTCATGCTAGAACTCGATACAACTGACAGTGACACATAGTTGTTACTCTTAGAGGCTTCTTCCCCCTTGCCTCTATATAAGGAAGACTGATTGATGAAGAATGTTAGAGCTGTCAATGGAGAAAAAAGTGAGAAATTAGCAGCAGCTCTCCTCCTAAGCTTGAGAGTGTTCAAAGATCTTTCTTTGTGCATTACTTGTAAATCTCTTGAGTGAGTTACTCATGAAGATATCTTGAGAGAGGATTACATCTTAGACAAGCTTATGAGTATTTTGTGCTGATTAGTAAGAAGCAAAGCTAGGATTAGCTATGAGAGAAGGTTTGCAAGTTACACCTTGAAAAACTTGTGAGAGATAGACTTTATTGGTTTGATATGTGAAGAAACCAAATGAGTGAGGTAGGATAGTGGATATCTTACTGGGAAACGAAGAGCAAAGTTTGAATTAGCTTTATGGGTATAAGAGGTTTGAGGTTAGCCTAGGTAAAACCTTGTATTTTAGGTTATTGGTTGATCCCGTAAAATAAGTTGATTATAATAAAAATTACATGTCAATCATTATTGTTTGGTCGTTCATCTTAATAAAATAAGGGTAATATTAAGTAATTATTTATAATACTTAGTAAGAGTATTTCTATATATTTGCTTGATTATAATAAGAACTAAATATCACTCATTATTATATGATAGTTCATCACAATAAAATAAAAATAAACTATTAATTTATTATTATTATTAATACTAATTAAAATTATTTTTATTTTATCTATTGTCTGAGTTAGTTATTTTATATATATTACATAGAAACTACATGTCATTTATTATTGTATAACATATCGTTTCAATCAAATAAGAGCAATATATTAATTTATTATTATTATTATTACTAACTAGGGTTATTTCTGTATTTTTTGTTGTCTCGCTGTGTTCGTGCTTTTATATATAGTATAGATATAGATATTAATAATAACTAAAAATGAGTGATATGTCATACACAAATGAATGTATAACAAATAATGAATGACGGATCATATACCAATGAATGATATGTAGTCTCCTAAGCATGACCTCATAAAATTGAAAGACTAAAATATCTTTCTTTAAACAAAAGCATAAACTCTCTCCATTAAGTAAAAACATAAACTCTATATCCTTACCCTTCATAAGCATTACCTTCCTAAAATTAAAAGAATAAAATATCCTTCATTAAATAAAAGCATAAACTCTTTCTATTAAATAAAAATATAAACTTCATATCCTTACCTTTTATTAAATTAAATTAACAAAAGAATAAATTCTTTTAATATTTTCAAGAGCCTCTCATGATCAGATTTTTTTTTTCTTTAGCTACTTGCAACTCCGACCTAGACCACCTACGCCTTCGCATATGAATTTCTTATTTCTACTATAGCTCTCTGGTTGATGATCAAGTACTGCAATTAGAATAATTTTTTCGTTTTCTTCCTACATAATAAGTTTTTTTTTTTAATGGTTGACTTTATACTCTTTAGGTTTCTTGCTCTCTTTTAGGTTTCTAGCTTTCTTTTGTTATTGTTTTTATTGTTTCTTTTCTTATGGGTATTATTTATTGGAAGTTGTTGATCTGATATAGGCCATTAATTCTACCAAGCAAGTGGCAAGACAAGCCTCGTAATTTTTTTCTTTTTTACTTCGTAAGTTTTTTTTTTGTATAATATTTTATTGTCAAGAGCCTCTCATGATCATGGTTATTTTTATTTTTGTAAGTGCTTGCAATCAGCACACGACCATCACCACCTATTACCATGAAATTACTTTACAACTAGGACCTACACTGCCTACGCCTTCTCTTATTTGCTATATACATTGTAACTGAATTTCAATTGTGAAGTTTTTTTTTTCATTTGTTTGCCTCTCATGATCAACTTTTTTTTTTTTTTTGCCTCTCATGATGATCATGTTTCTAAGTTTTGTTTGCTATTGTTTTATGTAATGACCCGGATAAATTTTCGTGTTTTTACTATGTTGTTTTGACTCTTACAGTGGTAAATGAAATTTTATCACTATTAGTCGAGAATTCTACTGCTCCAAGTTATTTCTGAGAGTTTTTTCTGGGAGTAACTGACCTTCGGGTTTCGATCTCCGGGAATACGCGACGATCTGCAGTATTCTCCACTATCAACTGAGCTTTGGAATTTAATTCCGAAGGTTGCTCGGGGTTACCAAAAATCCTATACAGCTTACTGAGCTTCGGCTTTTAGTTTCGAGACTTGGACAATGCTCAGGGGAATTAATTGGATTTTCCGAGCTTAAGTTGTATTTTAGGACCCGGGACGGAAAATTCGAAAAGACAGATATACCCTTGCAATTATGTTATTCTGACATAGAAATCCGGGCTGGCCAAACATGGTTTGCCACTTGGCTACTCTTCTTTTCTTCCTCTTCCTTCCTTTTCTTTCTCGGTTTTCATCTCCCTCGTTTTCATTTCTTCGTTTTACTTTTTATTTCGCCCACAATTCTTTTCCAACACTGGCCCCTACCCCTTTCGCTTCCTTCTTTTTCCTCTTTTTGTTCTTTGTCTTTTTCTTCCCTTCCCCTCTTTATATTTCCTTCCCCTCTCCCTGATTCCTCACACAATTCCTGTAACCATCTCTTCCCTTTGCCTCTTTCCTCACACTCGCTCTCGCTTTCCCTTGCCATAACCATCATTCTTTCTCCTTCCTCTTTCCCTTATACTTCATCCCTTCACCATCACAACGAGCCCTGCTGCCTTATTTGTGCTCATGACCGCTGCCATCAGCTGAGCTGAGCTCGACACCACCGAGAAGAGAAGCAGAACTCGCTGCCGACAAGAGCAACGAATCGAGAGGCTGCACACTCTTCTCAGCAAAACACGCGCCGAAACCAGGAGGACGAGAGCTTGACTCATTCACCTCCGATCTGCCGCTCATCGTCGCCGATAGCATGGACGCGTGGGTAAGAACCGACGACGACCCTTGTCCCTCTCCCTTCTTTCCTTTTCTTTTCCTTTCGTTAACCCGATTCATGACGGATTGAACTAATCGGGTCTTGGTTGCTGTGGTTTTGTGCCTTTGGTTGTGGCTCTATGTCGTTGAATCGGGTGTGGACGAGTGGTTGCTGTGATGTTGTTGGCGGTTCTGTGGTTGTGGGTGCTGGCATTTTGGGCGGTGGACATGGTGGTGTGGTGGAACACCGGTCACCGGTGGGTGGCCGTGGGGATGGTGAGTGTGATGGTGGCTGGGTTGTTGTTCTGGTGACGTGGTTTTGGTATTCTATTGAGTGATGAACCGTAACTGGAATTGTGGCCGTGAACAGTACCTCGGCCAGAATCCAGTGAGTTTCCGGTGTCCCGAGAATTTCTCGGTGAGCCCGGAAGCGGAATATGGGTAAACCCTTGGACTTTTTTTGGACTCATTCATGGACTGTTTGGAGATATTAACGAACCCGAACGACATTAACGGACCCGGACATTATTAACGGTGTTAATTAAACGGACTAACTCGCTAACTCAACAAACTAACTCTTCTAACCGCTTATTTACTTTCAATTGTATGAGTATGTAGTTTGGAATATTTGGCACATACTAACAACTTTAGAAATATTAGTGATATATAATAAAATATATTACTAATGATATTGATTAGTCTTTTATTGTTTCTTTTAACAATGCCATAAAAATTGAAACTAAAATTTATTCATGTAGTTAAAATTTAGAAAAGCTATAATATATAATGGAAATAAAACTAAATTTAAAACTTTAATTTAGTATAACTATCCACATTTTTTGTGGCTAATATTTTAATTTTTTATCTATCCATACATTTCCTTAGAAATATATATTTAGATCCTAATTAAATTTCTATAAAATATTTTCTAAAAAGTGATATTAGATTTTTAATATGACTGGTAATTTTAGGCTTCAAGAAACTAAGAAAGTTATATATTCTTTCCAATAATCTTTTATGTGATTTACCATCTATATTTAATGTAGATATAAATAAACAAGAACGCAAATTTATTAGTTTAATATGTATAGGACGATTGGTATAATCAATTCCAGCAAATTAACACCCTATAATTGAACAGCTTGACCTTTTTAATTAAATTAATCGACCTTATAAAAATTCAATTAAACAGGACCTTTTCAATCAAGACTAACTACCCTTATGCCTTATGTATTATTCCAAAATAGTCAATTTGGATATTAGACTACAAAATATTCAATTTACCCTCCAGAGTTATTAAATTTTGGTTCAATTGACCTTCTCAATTATCCAAAGTTTTGTTCAATTCACCCAAAGTCAAAATTGAGCCACTGTTCATCCCAATTGGCATCCACCAGGAGCTAACGTGGACTGTCCACGTGGCGATGCGCGCCTGATTGGCGCCCGTGGATGAAGTGGTCGTATAGTAAGTCGACAAGTGGCACCGAGGGGGGTCCACCTGAATAAATAAATTATTTTAACTATCAATATTATTATTTACTATATTTTTAAAATATAAAAATTTAATTACTATTGATTTAGTAATAATATATATTATTTATTATTTATTAAATAACAACACCATTTTAATTAGACAAAAGAATATCAAGTCGCATGGCTGACATGTGGTAGAAAAGAACTAGTTTCAACATATATGAAGTAGTTTAGTTTTTTCAGACATTTAAAAATATGTTGTTGGATGAAAAATAAAAAATTCAATATCTGGCTAAGGGTAAATATTATCACACACACTTTTAAAATGAAATAAAATATGGTAGATAAATAATATTTTTAGTTAAATTATTTTATTTATCTGGATATTAAATTAATAAGGTATAATGATTTGTTTGGATTTTTATATTTAAAATATTCACACTAAATTTTAAAATATTTTTTATTTAGGACCCCATATGACATATGTCGACTTACGATAGGACTACCACACACTAGAATGCTAACCGGGTCAGCTTCTGGCACACGCCAATTGGGGTGTACAGTTGCCCAATTTTGACTTTGGGTGATTTAAACGAAATTGGGATAATTGAGTGGGTGAATTGAACCAAAATTCAATAATTCCGAGGGAAAATTGAGGATTTTATAACCTGATACTTAAACTAACTATTTTGGGATAACATAGGGGGACATAAAGGTAGTTTAGCCTTTCAATCAAACAGATCGACCCCTTCAGTTAATCAGGTCGACTTTTTTAGAATTAAACAAGTCTACCTTATAACAATACTATCAATAATATCAAGTAGATCCCTTCAAGGTTGACCACAAAAAATATAATAGGTCGACCCCTTCGATTGAGAGGTCAATCTTTTTTTTTTTTGAGAAATGGACTGACTTTCATTCATTGAACATAAGCACGTACATCAGACTTTGCTATTTGAACAAGATGAGCAGGAAAGACGTCTTGTAACAGCCCTGGTAAAAATTTTGGAATTTCACCGGGACTGTAAAAGTCTTTTTACCGTGATTTACCGAAAAAATTAATCTTGGGTAATTAATTCAAGGTAAATCGAGCGTTATTTTTCGTAACCGAGGGTTTTCCTGCGCTCGAGATTTTCCCGTGAATTTTTTGAAAAAAAACAGAGAAGAAGAAATGAAAAAAAAAGAAAAAAAAGAAAAAAAACAATTAGAAATCATAAAAAAAGAAAGAAAAAGAAAAGAAAAAAAAGGAAGAAAAAGGAAGAAACCCGGAAGAGATGAACAGTGCGTCACCCTTCCGGTTACTGTGCACGTCGAGGAGCTCCAGCCGTTTTCTCGCCACACCACCGCCGCCAACGAGCTTGCCACACCGTCGCCTTTCGACCGCCGCTGACCCCGTCCTTAACGTCCAGCGACGCGCCGCCGAGGGCCGTTGTCCCGGCGGAAAACCCACGGATCCACCTCCCTCGCGCCTCCCGCCTTCTGCCGTCGCCGCCGCGCCCTTCCTGCTGCCGTTCCGGAGTCGCCTCAGCCTCGCCGACCTCGCGCTAGTCTTCCTCTCGCCCGTCCCCGCCGCACGCCGTGCCGCTGTCTCCCACCCGGCACCGCGACCCAACGGGTTGGACCCTGCTGTCGGGCTGCCTCGCGGGCCTGGGCAGTTGGGCCTCACCTGTTGGGCTATTCTGGCCTGGGCATGGGCTTACTATTCATGGCCCAGTCCAGTAAAAAAAAGAAATAATATATATATATTTATTTATTTTCTGGAATAAAATCAGTTTTGAAAAAAAATATATATTTACTTTGAGAAAATTATGGCTAGTTTAATTCTGGTATTTTGAGAAAAATATAAATATATATACTATGTTAAATAATCAAGATAAATACTATATAAATTTTCTGGAAATTATAAATACGTTATTATTTTTCTGGGAAATTATGGTGATTATATTTTGGGAAAAGTATAATTAATTTATGAAAATATTTTTAAAAGAGTTTTAAATAAAGTATGGTACCGAAATTATATTCGGATATATGTACGGTATAATATTTTCGGTAAAAGATATGTAACCTGGATGGGTTATTTCGCAGTATTGGCATCATGACATACTCTTATGTGCATCTTATGTGAGTATATACTGTTTTGTTGTATAGGTTATGATATCGGGCAGTTTCCCGAGGAGCCGGCTTGGGACCGGTCATTGTCTCCGGAGTTGAGTAATCGGCCAAGGTGAGGATGGATTTCCTTCAATATGTGCCTGTATTACTCGGTTATTGTGTTTGATGATTATTGCACTGTTGGTTGTTGCATTTGTTGTGGTTTGATGTCGGGATGTTTATCCCAGTATCTTGATCGGTTTTGGGATGTTTATTCCCCATACGTCGAGTTTTTGGATGTTTATCCTTGTGTATTTTTGGCATTAAATAAAATGGATTAAATAATAATTGGTGATAAGGATGTCGATCCTTGGATTTGGATGGGATGTCTATCCCGGTATTTTGGTTAGAGATGTTGATCCCTGTGATTTGATTTTGAAGATGATAATATAATTGTCACGTGGTAAGTAGTGGTACGACTCGATGGTTTAAGACTATTTTGTGGTGGCCTTGACCTGGGTTACTTGTGATAAGCATGTCTATGCTTGGGATGTCTATCCCATGATTATTTTTGGGATGTCTATCCCTGGGTTCGTATTTTTGGGATGTCGATCCCTGGGTTCTCTTGGATTTGGTCTGGCACCCGGAATATGTTGATAACCAGGTCTGACCTCTAGCTTATCCGTGACGGGGCCTGGAAAGATAAAATTGGAAATTGGAATTTTATTTGAGTCTTTTTTTTATTCTTGGCCGGTTTTGGGTCGAGTCTTTCGGTTGACTGTATTTTGGCAGTTTTTGCTTGTTTTCTACCTTGAGTAATTATTAGTGTTGCATATTGATCGTCTATCCATGGTTGTGAGCACTTCGGACTCACCCCTCACCTGCGGGCTTTCATCCCGTAGGATGAGTTATTTGTGGTACAGGTTTGGTGCATTCCAGACAGGCTGCGGCGTTATCCCTTGGGTAGGGCTCGGATCCATAGTTTGCATCAGTGTCGCATACAGTGTTTTGTGAGTTATTAAGTCTTCCGCTGTGCATTATTTTTGCTATTGTTGGGCCATTGGGCCGGTTATGTTGTTATTGATGTTTTTACTTTGGGCTGTTGAGCCCTAGTTTCTGTTGTATACACTGTATGCTGGGCTTTGTATGGTTGGGTCGTCACAGTTCCGGCACGTGTTTACTGTGTACGGTAAATACGGGTCGGGGCGTTTCATTTTGGTAGCAGAGCGGGCGTTAGGTCTTGTTGGGCAGTCCGTGTTCTTGTTTGCATAGTTCGCTCCATTTGTTTATTATTTTATATCATTTTAGTTAGTGCATTATGGATCCAGTCAAAGGACGCCAGCTGTCGCAGAACATACACATAAGAGGTAATGATGCCTTAAATAAGCGGAAACATAAATATTATTAATAATACTAATATTTTCATTACAAATAGAAATATTACATTGATATTTTATATAAAAATAAAAGTAAATTCTTCTCCTTGGAACGACGTTGACCCTGAAGCTGTTGGGGTCATTATTGATGTTGACCGTGATCCTGTCGCTCCACGAGAACCTCATGCCGCCTGCGCTGTTCTGGCTAGGAAGCTCGAACCGGTTTGCTGCAGGGAACCGGAGTGGGATGAGACCGTGATCGTCTTCAGGCTACCACTGGGTCTCTGTGAGAAGAACCATGTTGGGCTTGTACTGGTTCTTCAGGTCCCTCAGGGTACGCGAGAACTCCTGGGAACGCCTAGCGACTCCTCTGCAGTTCCACACCAGTAGTCGGGCCTTTGGCCAAGTTGGAGGTAGGCGAGTTACTCTGGGCATGCTTTGGGCCGTCATCGAGAGCTGGTAGTAGGTACCTTGCTCCAGGAAATGGCAAGTGGACTCAAGGTTGAACTCCTGAAGTCTTTCAGAGATAAAGAACATGACGGAGTTTGCCAAGCCGTAGAAGGAGGTCCTCAGAGTGCCATGGTCCTCCAGGAAGAACGTCTCTTCCATGGGAGTGACGAAGAATCTGGACGAGTAGAGTTCGTCGACGAAGACCAGACGGGGCATTCTGCCGAGCTCGTTCGGTAGTTCTTCTGGACATTCGTTGATCATGCTGTAGGCCAGTCGGTTTCTTCTGCCTAGGTTGGCACCTTCGACGAAGAAGACGGATGATGGAGCAGGCATTGTGTTTTGGACGTGTTGGTGTTTTGTTTTTTTTTTTTTTCTGAGTTTTGAGGTTTCTTTGCCTGAGCGTTTGTTTGCTTTAAAATGCTTTTGATGATTTACATCTCACCACACCGTCTTTTATACTCTTATGGGGAGCGTGATTACTGTTTTCGATTTTCAAGATTTTGCTTTTTGAAAATTTTGTCGTTGCTTCATTTATTGCTTCGTTACTTTATACGTTTTTCGGGCTACAAATGCCAGTGTTTTTCAACCCTTTTCCTTCTCACGATTTTCTAACGCCCTGGCTACCTTGGCGTTTCTTTTTATGACTCTTTCTTGCATCTTTTATCACATGCATCCGTGATCGTTGAGGCTAGACTGATGGGACCACACCTCGAGTAGAGCGCATGTGCGACAAGCTTACAGCTGTTCGGACATCATGGAGGGATACGAGACTTTACAGACGTTTTTGGTTCATGCGGAATTTGTGAACAAGTGGGTACATTTCTACCGAGGGACACAGGTTGTGCTCGTGATCATCACCTTGCGAGTTAACGGATATCTTTTTTACGAGGGAAACCGACGTCACCGTTAGCTCCGTATGTCACGTTTCTCGGGATCAAGGATGTTTACGACCGATCTAGAGCGTCGAACACGGAAACATGTTTTGTTTTAACTTCTTTATGTTTTGGTTTTGTTAAACGAATTTTATTTTTAATTTCTTTATGTTTGATTTATATCCTTATTGTTGATTTTTAATCTGCTTTGAGAAGTTTTAATTTTCTGTTTAACATAAGACTTCAAAACATAAGAATTTTGTTTTAAAAAGGAAACTTATTTTATTTAATTTATAACAGTTTTACAATACAGAGAAGAGGTACTCTATTAAGTTACATGCTTCTCTAAGTCTTTTACAAGTTTTTGGACGTTATTCATGTGAGGGAAGAGCTCCGCGCACGCCACTTCTATCTGCATCACCGCCGAGCTGATCTTCTTCAGTGAGACGTTCAGCTGCGTCAGTGTCTGCTGCGGAGTGCTGCTTTCAGCAGTTGCCTTGCCCTTCCTATCCTCAGCTTCTTTGGGAGCACGCTTCTTTCGCCGCCTGTTGGAGACGACCATGTGCTCTTTCAGGCCGATGATGTTTGTCTTGAACCGCTTCTTGGGAGGTTCTTCATCAGAGCTTGTCGGGAAAGCAGTGCCACTGATATAGCTGTTGTTCTTGGAGTCTAAGGTAGTTCGAGATCGGATTGGAGAGTCCATGGCTGTGTGTGAGTTGCCAGTCATGAGGTTTGGTTTTATAGAGGAGGAGATGTCGCTTAAGGGTATAAGCGGTATCTCGCGTTGAGTTTGGACACCTGGCAGAGAGTGCCAGAAGCTTATCGTGGTAGGACCCACGGATAAGACGGAATTTCGGGGACGAAATTCTTTTTAAGGTGGGTAGACTGTAACAACCCGGGTAAAAATTTTGGATTTTAACCGGGGACTGTAAAAGTCTTTTTGCCGTGATTTACCGAAAGAATTAATCTTGGGTAATTAATTCAAGGTAAATCGAGCGTTGTTTTTCGTAACAGAGGGTTTTCCCGCACTCGAGATTTTTCCGTGGATTTTTCGGACCTAAGTTGGTATTTTTCGGGTCCCGGAATCTTCGGAAAAAAAAATCACACCGGAAAATAACTAAGGGGGTATCAGTTATTTTCTAGTCCGGACCGGACTCGCATCATAATGCAGACAAGCTGCATTATTGAAGTTCACAGGCCGCACAGTATTTCACGTTCTATAAAAAGAAAGCAGGAGAAGAGGAAGAAGAGAGGAAGAGGAGAAGAAAAAGAAAAAGAGAGGAAAAGAAAAAAAAGAGAGAAAGAAAAAAAAGAGAGAAAAGAAGAAAAAAAAGAAAAAAAGAAAAATCGGGGAAAAAAAAACAGAGAAGAAGAAATGAAAAAAAAGAAAAAAACCAATTAGAAATCAGAAAAAAAAGAAAGAAAACAGAAAAGAAAAAAAAAAGGAAGAAAAAGGAAGAAACCCGGAAGAGATGAACAGTGCGTCACCCTTCCGGTTACTGTGCACGTCGAGGAGCTCCAGCCGTTTTCTCGCCACACCACCGCCGCCAACGAGCTCGCCACACCGTCGCCTTTCGACCGCCGCTGACCCCGTCCTCTTCCGTCCAGCGACGCGCCGCCGAGGGCCGTTGACCCGGCGGAAAACCCACGGATCCACCTCCCTTGCGCCTCCCGCCTTCTGTCGTCGCCGCCACGCCCTTCCTGCTGCCGTTCCGGAGTCGCCTCAGCCTCGCCGACCTCGCGCTAGTCTTCCTCTCGCCTGTCCCTGCCGCTCGCCGTGCCGCCATCTCCTACCCGGCACCGCGACCCGTTTCTGCCATGGTGAGTACCCGACTCACAAACGGGTTGGACCCTGCTGCCGGGCTGCCTCGCGGGCCTTGGTAGTTGGGCCTCACCTGTTGGGCTGTTCTGGGCTGGGCATGGGCTTACTGTTTGAGACGCCCCGACCCGTATTTACCGTACACAGTAAACACAAGCCGGAACTGTGACAACCCGACCCAACAAAGCCCAAGCATACAGTGTGAACAACCATAACTCGGCCCAACGGCCCAAAATAGTAAAACATCATAAGTAACAAATCCGGCCCAATGGCCCAATAATAGCGAAAACATTGCACAGCGGAAGACTTAAATAACTCACTGACACTGTATGCGACACATGCAAACTATGGATCCAAGCCCTGTCCAAGGGATAACGCTGCAGCCTGTCTGGAAATGCATTTAACCTGTACCACAAATAACTCATCCTACGGGATGAAAGCCCGCAGGTGAGGGGTGAGTCCGAAGTGCTCACGACAATGGAAAGACGATCAATATGGACACTAAAAATTACTCAAGTCCAAAAATAAGTAAAAACCGACCCAAAGACTCAAATAAAATCCATTATCCAATTTTATCTTTTTCGGGCCCCGTCACGGATAAGCTAGGGTCGTACCAGGTTATCAACCTGTTCCTGGTGCCAGATCAAAAAGAACCCGGGATCAACATCCCAATATCAAACTCAGGGATCAACATCCCAATCAAACCGGCATCAACATGCCCATCACAAGTAACCCAGATCATGGCACCACAAAACAGTCACAAACCATCCGGTCGTACCTCTACTTACCACGTGACAATTATATTACCGTCATCAAAAACCAAACTCAGGGATCGACATCCCTAACCAAAATACCGAGGATCGACATCCTCATCACAATTCATTAATTATCCATTTACTTATTCCAAACGACACAGAAAATCGACACGGGGATAAACATCCCAAAAATACCAAACAAGCACCGGGATAGACATCCCGAGCCAAAACACAACAAAAGCACAGCATCCAACAATGCAACAACACCAAACACAATAACCGAGTAATAAGGCACATATTGAAGGAAATCCATCCTCACCTTGGCCGATTACTCAACTCCGGAAACTAATGACCGGTACGACGCCGGCTCCTCGGGAAACTGCCCGATATCCAAAAACCTATACAACAAAATCATACATACACATAAATGCACATAATCGGTACTATGATGCCAATACTACGATACATACCCATCCCGATTACTTATCCTTTATTATCTCCATTTATCGAAAATATTTAACCATACGTATATCCGAATATAAATTCGGTACTATACTTTAATTAAAACTCTTTTTCAAAATTTATTTTCATAAAATAATTATAATTTCCAAAATAATAATATCCATAATTTTTCCAGAAAATAATAACATATTTATAATTTTCAGAAAATATTTACATAGTATTTATTTTTTTCTAAATACATATACAATTTAATTTTCCAATACAAAATATAATTAACTTTAATTTAAAAAAAATACATATTTATTTAAATAAACCACAATCATAATTTTCCAGACGAAGATAATATGCATATTAATTTCCAGAAATTATTTTCAAGGCATATATATAATTTTCCAATTAATAATAGTTTTTCAAACATAACTTAGTTATTTATCAAAGTAAATATATCTATATTTTCCTGAAAATACCAGAATTAAATTGGCAGTAATTTACTCAAAATAATTATATATTTTTTTCCAAAAATAAATACCAGAATTATTATATATAAAGATTTATATATATTTATATATTTTAAAAAAAATAAATGAAACAATCCAACCCGTCAACCCAGGCGCGACCCGCCTGTCAAACGGGTCGGAGACCCGGCCTCACCTCGGGTTGAGCAGGCTGCGACGGCGACGGCGGCACGAGCGGGGAGGACGAGACGAAGTAAAGCCACCGCGGACGAAGGGCGGCGCGAGAGTGGACAGTTGCTGTCCGGTTCTTTTTTTTTTTTCATTTTTCCCTTCTTTTTTTCTCTTCTTTTTTTCAGATTTTCGTTTCTTTTCTTTTTCTTGATTTTCTTTCTATTTCTTGGTTTTTTTTCTGTTTTTCTGAAATTCTTTTTTTTTCTTTTCATTTCTTCCTCTCTGTTTTTTTTTCTGATTTATTTTCTTTTTTTTCTTTTTCTTTCATTTTTCTTTTTCTCTTTTCTTTTTTTTTTCTTTTCTCTCTTTTTTTTCCTCTCCTTTTTCTCTCTTTCTTTTTTTTTTTCTCTTTTTTTTTTCTTCTCTTCCTCTCCTTTTCTCTCTTTTCTCTTCTTTTTTTTTTCCTGCTCCCCTCTTCCACCGGCTGCTTCTTCTTATAAACTGAGAAAAATACTATTATACATGTGATGATCAATAATTCAATTCGTCCATATTACGGGCGAATCCGATCCGGACCAGAAAATAACCGATACCTCCTTAGTTATTTTCCGGTGTGATTTTCCGAGAAATTCCGAAACCCGAAAAATACCAACTTAGTTCCGAAAAATTCACGGGAAAATCACGAGCGCGGGAAAACCCTCGGTTTCGAAAAACGACTCCCGATTTACCTTGAATTAGTTACCCAAGATTAATTCAACAGTAAATCACGGTAAAACAATTTCTACAGTCCCGGTAAAAATCCAAAATTTTACCCGGGCTGTTACACTGTTCATGGCCCAGTCCAGTAAAAAAAAAAATAATATATATATATTTATTTATTTTCTGGAACAAAATCAGTTTTGAAAAAAAATATATATTTACTTTGAGAAAATTATGGCTAGTTTAATTCTGGTATTTTGAGAAAAATATAAATATATATACTATGTTAAATAATCAAGTTTTGTTTTGGAAAAACTATTACTAATTGGAAAAAAATATATATACTATAAAATAATTTCTGGAAATATTAAATATGTATTATTAAATTATGATTGTGGAAATATATATATATGTACTTTGGAAATTAAAGGTAATTATATTTTATGTTGGAAAATATTATTATATATATATTTAGGAAAAAGATAAATACTATATAAATTTTTTGGAAATTATAAATACGTTAATATTTTTCTGGGAAATTATGTAACGACCCGGGTAAATTTTCTATTAATTTTACCGTTCTATTTTGACTTTTACTATGGTTAATAAAATTTTATCGCGGTTAATCAAGAATTTTACCAATCCGAGCCATTTATCACTATTCTCACTATTAATTTTTACTAGTCTCAAATTATTATTAACGATACCATCATTATTATTATTTTCCTAACCAATACTAATAGTAATATTATCATTAATTTTTCTATAATATTTATGTTGCGATAATTTACCAAATATAATTTGAAAAGGAAAATTCATCTTTGGACTTTATTTTGAATTTTAAATAATTTGAGTAAACTGTTAATTATGCATATGCTTTACAAAGATTGAGTTAAAATGTTAAACACAAGGTTTAATACCGATACGCGTTTTGAAATGTCTTCCGTAAACCGAGCCTCGGTTTACGATTTCGAGACTTGGACGACGCTCAGGGGTATTTATTGGATTTTCCGAGCCCAAGTTGTATTTTCGGACTCGGGACGGAAATCCGGGCCGGCCAATTGTGGCTTGCCACGTGGCCACTCTTCTTTCTCCTCTCTTTTTTTCTTTCCTTCTTTTTCTCTCCCGGGTTTTTTTTCTTCGTCCGGCCCTACCTCTCTCTTTTCTTCTTTTCTTTGTTGTCTTCTTCTTCTATTTTCTTCACTCCTTTCATTTCTTTCTTTCTTGCCTCCTTGTCTTTTCTTTCCCTTTTTTTCTTTTTAATTCACCTCTCTTCCCGTTACCCCACACACTCACACCCTCCTGCCTTTTCCCCTCTCTCTTTCTTTTCCTTTCCTACCTCTCCCCTTGCCAACCCCTATCCCTCCTCTCCCTATCCGACCTTCGCAGCCCCTGCCTCACCCCCTTCACCAGTCGTCACCTCCACCTGCACTTGCTGCCATCCGAGACCACTAACCCCAGCTCACCTCCTTCTTTCCTCCTCTTCCCTTCATGTCTTCCTCCTCTCCTTCCCTGCCTCTCTTCTTCCTCGCCTTCCTTTGAAACCGCCGCCGTCCCCCTCGCCCTTGTCTCCTCCTCCCTCGTTGCTGCCGCAAGCATCGACTCCCTCCTTCCTTCAATCCGTCGCGACCAGCCCCTCTCTGCACCTCCTCTGCCTCACGTGCCACCAGCAGCCGCCGAGCGACGATCTCTGCCACAACAATCAAAAGACACCAGCCGCCTTTTTTCCCTCTGTTGCTGCAACCAGACGTCGCCGCCATCTTCTCTTCCTCTTCTCCTTTGGTGCCGACCGAAGCTGGCTGCCGCCCAGTCGCAACGCCTCTATCTCCCTCCCCTTCCTGCTTCTCGTTCTTTGCTGCTGCCGAACCTGCAGGCAGTGGTAGCTGCCCGAGATCGCCTCAGCCATCTCATGCTCGTCGCCGGAGCATGGTAAGACACCGCCGGCCCCTTTCCTCCTCTTCCATTCTCTGCTTTGATTTCCTCTTGGGTTTCTTAAATCAATTAATCTCTGACTCTAACCGGTTCTGATTGATTGATTGTCGTGGTCTTCTTTCGGGTGTGGCTTGCAATTGAATTGGGAATGATGTTCCCGGTGATGATGTGGGTCTGCCGTGGGTTTGGTGGTGGGTTGTGGTCGTGGGGATGGTGTGTTCGTTAGAAATCGGGTTGTTATTTTGATGTTGCGGGTTGATGCGTTGGTTGATGATGAATGGTAACAGGGAAGTGGCTGCAAGGGTGCGTGAATAGTAATCTGGGAGCGTTGGACGTGTTGAGGACTGCGTGAACAGTGTTTGGCCAGAATCCGGTGAGTTTCCGGCAGCCTCGGGTATTTTCCGGCGAACCCGGGAATGGACCTTGGGGTAAACCCGAGCCTCTTTGGACCATGTGCATCTAACGAACCTTTGGACCTTAACGAAACCGGATAACATTAACGAACCGGACATTTAAACGATAATTAAAGAAACAATTAATTAAGTTAATTAATATTAACCAATACTTTTATTTTATGCAATTTAATTTATGTTTTAATTATTTAACTCTGCTTTTATGCTTTTTGATTATTTCATTTATGCTTTTATTTATTTTATTTATGCAATTATTTACCTTATGTCTTTATTTTCCGATTGGGCTATTAAAAAGGCCCATAGTATTTATATTTCTGTTTTAATTTTATTTACGTTTTACCTGGGCTCTTAAAAGACCCATTGAATTTAATTTCCGGTTTTATTTATTTTATTTGGGCTAATTATAATTAAAGGCCCATAATAAAGCGCCCAGACCCGTATTTACCATACACAGTAAACACGTGCCGAAACTATTCTTATTAACAGATCAGCAGTACATCGCAGTAAAATACTACACAGAAAATTCAAATACAACAGCACACCATATATTACAGTTGTCAACCATACTTGGGGACCATTATTCAATCCACTCGTAATAACAGCAACATAACTCAAATAGACAACACCAAAGCAATAAAGGATAGCAGCAACACAGCAACATATATGACACAGTAGCGGAAGACTTAAATGCACATGCAGCGGAGGTATGGATCCGGAGTCAGGTGGAGAAGAAAGCAGCAGCCAACGTACATCGTACCTGAACTACGAAGCAACCAAACCTACGGGATGAAACCCCGCAGGCGAGGGGTGAGTCTGAAGTGCTCACCGACGAAGGATAAACAGAGATATATATTCAACCGTAATACTTTCGAAGTAAGAATAACAATCTCAACAGTAAGCACAAACAATCACAACACAATAAAACTACCATAAACAACTATGCCAAGACCAAAAGAATGCTTAATTATTTTTATTACCAATTTTATCTTCCGGGCCCCGTCACTGGACAAGCTAGGGTCGTACCTGGTTATTAACTAATTCTGGATGCCAGGCCAAATCACAATCCGGAATCAACATCCCAATACCAACAATCCGGGATCAACATCCCAATATCAACAAATCCGGGATCAACATCCCAATATCACAAATCCGAGATCAACTTCCCAATAACAACATCAACCAACCAAACCGGCCATGACACCAAGAACTAGTCTCTAACCATCTAGTCGTACCACCACTTTCCACGTGACAATTATATCATCATCTCAAATTCAATTCCAATTCCATTATTCTATCATCAGTTATTCAACTTTTTATTATCTCAGACTAATCCTCAGGCTCAACCAGCCAACAATCTCATATCACTAATTACTCGCAATAACAGCTCAATGTTTACTCACAATACCACAATGCAACAACACAAACCAACAACATCACGGCAATATCCACAGCAATTTAATAGCAAACAATAATCATCAACAACTACCATAACAATCATGTGACAGCCAATAATCGATTCAGCAGTTCAATCAAGCAACAAAATCAAACACAGCATTACAGGCACATATCCAAGGTTATCCATCCTCACCTTAGCCGATTATCAGTTTTTGGAAATGCCCCACAGACTCCAAGTCCAGTTCCTCAGGTATCTGCTCGTTATCAACTCCTATATCAACAAATAATATGCACACATAAGTGATATGCAATGTCATGCTACTACTGTATACCGGAAAATAAATACTGACTCGTCTCGGTTACTCCCCTGGGTTATTTCCTATCATCATCATCATTCACCATTTATTTCCAGTGTCTAAAATAATACTATACTTATACGTATACCTATACAATACCTACTTTGATAATACCCTTTCCATATATATTTTTTTTCCTACAAGTATGTACTTTCCAAAATTATTATTTACCATTTATATATATATATATATTTTTTTTTTCCGTAATATTATTTTTCCATATTATCTCCCAAAATATTATTTCCAAAGTTATAAACCTTTTTCCACTTTTTCCCCAAAATATTATTTTCCTTTTAATTAATTTTTTTATTTCCAGATTTAATTTTATTTTCATTTTCTTTCCCCTTTTTTTTTTTAAATCTGGGCTGGGCCTAAATAGTGCCAGATCAGGCCATGCACAGTGCCAAGCCCAGGCCCCAAACAGGAGCCCAGAAGCAGGCCCACGTGTAGGCCCAGAGTCTTGCCCGGATCATAGCCCACGGCCCATTAGACTAATGCCCAGCAGCCCAACCCACATTCCAAACCACTCAACTAACCCAACCCATGCTCACAGAACACACATCCTAGCCCACAACCCTAGCCCAAATTGCAACCCGTACCCATCTACCACACGTGGGTCGTCCCGACCGGAACACCATACGGCTGGGTCGTGCTCACCTTGGGTGTGCAGGTGGCGCGACGACGGAAACAAGGGCGAGGCTGGCGACACAGATCGGCGAGGCGACGGCAAGGAAGTCGCGGCTCGGAACGGCGACTCGGCAACGCAGGGACGAGACACAAGGGAGGGTCGACGTCGTACTGCAAGCATTTGCTGGCAGCGGCGCCGTTCGCGACGAGATGCGTGGAGGAGGCGGCGCGGTGGGGGGTCTGCAGCGTCAGTCGTGCGAGCGAGGAGGAGAAGGAGGGAAGGGTGGCGACTGGTGGTGAGGTGGTGGTGTTCTCGGGTGGAGGCGGCTACCGGTTTCTTCTTGGCAGCGAGTGGGTTTCTCAGGAGGAAGAAGAAGAGAAGAAAAAGAAAAAAAAATGTATTGGTTTTGTTTTTTTTTTTTTTTTGCAGAAACAACGGAGGAAGGGAAGTTGATGTTGTGTGTTTGCTGGTGAGTTTTTGCAGAGGACAAGCTAAGACACTGGGTTCAGGTTTTTTTTTTTTTTTGCAGGCAAAAAAAGAGTCAAGGCATGAAGGAACTGGTGGAGCACGGGCGTACTGGCCATTCACATGCCTCACAGTGAATGGCGGCTGCAGCCCCCTCACTGTGCAGCATGTGAGGCGGGTTCTGTCCGGAGCAGAAAATAACTAATGTACCCCCTTGACTTTATTTTCTGGCCCGATAACTCGGGGTTAATCCAGACTTTCTGAAGATTCCTGGACCCGAAAAATTCCAACTTGGTCCGGAAAATCCGCAGAAAAATCCCGAACGTGGGACAAGGCTCGGTTTCGGAATCCGATGCACGAATTACCATTAATTAACTACCCAAGATTAATTTTAATGGTAAACGACTGTAAAATAAATTTTACGGTGACGGTAAAAACGTAAAAAAATTACCCGGGCTGTTACACATAATTTCTAATTAAGCTTTTTATTTAATTCGAAGCTGTTTTTATTATTTTCTCCGATGGACTAAACGCAAGTGAAGGTCCCCTGGGCTTAATTTCTTAATTATGTTATTACGTTTCTAATATGTTTAATTTTCGTTCTTCTGGGCTAAATAATAATAGGCCCATATCCTATTTTATTTACCAATTTTTTTCTTATATATATTACTAACGATATTTCATTGGCTAAATAATATTAGATCTTAACTTATATTTTTGGCTATATATATATACATGACTTTATTTTTAATATGTTCTTTTGGGCTAAATTAATATTAGATCTTCACTTGCGTTTAGTCCATCGGAGAAAATAATAAAAACAACTTCGAATTAAATAAAAGACTTAATTAGAAATTATGGGCCTTTAATTATAATTAGCCCAAATAAAATAAATAAAACCGGAAATTAAATTCAATGGGTCTTTTACGAGCCCAGGTAAAACTTAAATAAAATTAAAACGGAAATACCCCTTTCCTCCTCTTCCATTCTCTGCTTCGATTTCCTCTTGGGTTTCTTAAATCAATTAATCTCTGACTCTAACCGGTTCTGATTGATTGATTGTCGTGGTCTTCTTTCGGGTGTGGCTTGCAATTGAATTGGGAATGATGTTCCCGGTGATGATGTGGGTCTGCCGCGGGTTTGGTGGTGGGGTGTGGTCGTGGGGATGGTGTGTTCGTTAGAAATCGGGTTGTTGTTTTGATGTTGCAGGTTGATGCGTTGGTTGATGATGAATGGTAACAGGGAAGTGGCTGCAAGGGTGCGTGAACAGTAATCTGGGAGCGTTGGACGTGTTGAGGACTGCGTGAACAGTGTTTGGCCGGAATCCGGTGAGTTTCCGGCGGCCTCGGGTATTTTCCGACGAACCCGGGAATGGACCTTGGGGTAAACCCGAGCCTCCTTGGACCATGTGCATCTAACGAACCTTTGGACCTTAACGAACCCGGATAACATTAACGAACCGGACATTTAAACGATAATTAAAGAAACAATTAATTAAGTTAATTAATATTAACCAATACTTTTATTTAATTATTTAACTCTGCTTTTATGCTTTTTGATTATTTCATTTATGCTTTTATTTATTTTATTTATGCAATTATTTACCTTATGTCTTTATTTTCCGATTGGGCTATTAAAAAGGCCCATAGTATTTATATTTCCGTTTTAATTTTATTTACGTTTTACCTGGGCTCATAAAAGGCCCATTGAATTTAATTTCCGGTTTTATTTATTTTATTTGGGCTAATTATAATTAAAGGCCCATAATTTCTAATTAAGTCTTTTATTTAATTCGAAGTTGTTTTTATTATTTTCTCCGATGGACTAAACGCAAGTGAAGATCCCCTGGGCTTAATTTCTTAATTATGTTATTACGTTTCTAATATGTTTAATTTTCGTTCTTCTGGGCTAAATAATAATAGGCCCATATCCTATTTTATTTACCAATTTTATTCTTATATATATTACTAACGATATTTCATTGGCTAAATAATATTAGATCTTAACTTATATTTTTGGCTATATATATATACGACTTTATTTTTAATATGTTCTTTTGGGCTAAATTAATATTAGTTTCATATCAATCATTTCTACCGATTTTATTTTTATATAAAACCTATACAAATTATTTTAATGCTAAATTATGTTTATTTAATTTACCAAAAATATTTTTTTAACAATAATTATTTTGAAATATTAATTTATTAATGGTTATATTGATTTTGTCCAACTTCTTAGTAATTTTGAATTATTATATACCGTTATATTTTATCGAGCCATGGTATTATTATTATTCTCTATACTCTATTTACAATTAATGGTTATAAATGTATATGTTATTTATATATCATGTTGAAATTACTTTATACTATATACCAGCTATGTTGACCTCCTTACCAATGGAGGTATTTCCTATTTCCTATTTAACCGTTTTATTATCGGATAAATATTATTCATATACCATTTGGACGTATTTAACGTTACCACTATTTTATAATCATTGGCTACTAAGCAAATACGTATTTATTACTATTATATCGAGTATAAGTACTTTATGGAATATTATATACTTAGTAATATGAATTCCTATATATGATTTAAACAACGTATTTATGTGTATATATTTTCTTTTCTTAAGCGACCTAAGGGCCGGGATATCGGCTTGAGCGCTCGGTTTCGGTTTTTGATTTAATCAAAGTATGCTTGATATAACCGTTGGATTGAATTGATTACCACCAAGTCGGATGAACTGTTTGGTAATAAGATAATTGTGGAGATAATGAAATGAACAGATAAGCCGTCTAAATGCTGTTAAACTGGTATCATGCATAATCATCTTGTTCTGCATTATAAGTGATTATTGTGGTCCTATATATATATATAGGGTATCGAGGTTTGATCGGATAGCAGTTTCAGAGACATCTCAGGTGAGGATGGATAACCTTTGATATGCCGCACATAATTGAAACGCCCCGACCCGTATTTACCGTACACAGTAAACACAAGCTGGAACTGTGACGACCCAACCCAGCATGACTCAGCATACAGTGTGTACAACAACAACTCGGCCCCAACGGCCCAAAATAACAAACACCAATAATAATGAAAACCGGCTCGATGGCCCAACAACAATAATATGCACAGCGGAAGACTTAACGACTCACAATGACTCTGTATGCAACTAATGGATCCGAGTCCTGTCCAAGGGATAACGCCGCAGCCTGTCTGGAATGCAATATACCTGTACCACAAATAACTCAACCTACGGGATGAAAGCCCGCAGGTGAGGGGTGAGTCCGAAGTGCCCACCGGGTAAGCCCATAAGCAAATATACATATACATACACCGTAACCATTCCAAGTCACGACACAACAATCAACCAAGGTTCTCACGAACCTTGAATACACACTGGTGATTCTAGACACACTATTCCAATATTATTATCAGGGCCCCTATCACAAGTTAAATGATGGCCGTCGCCTGGTAGCCAAGCTAGCTAGCCCGTGGACCCCGCCCTGGTACCTCCACGTAAAACTGGCACAGACAGGGAGCAGGACCAACCACTAACTCTCCCCCAGTGCCCAAAAAATAACAATAACTTGGTACAGACAGGGAGCAGGCACCAGCCACTAACTCTCCCCCAGCACCATAATCTAAGACTACCATCTGGCAGTTCCAACATTTAACTCTGACTTACTAGATGTCTAGGTGTTTACATTTTATTATTTTCTTTCCCCTCGACTAGTTACTACATTTCTATCGTCCAGCCATTTTCTCATTATCCCGAGCAGGCTCGCAGCCTCTCCGCTTGTCTGGATAATAACCAATACCAAACTGTCATCACATAATAGTACCCCCGGTACTCAACTCACACAATTCTACAGTCAACAGCTACAATAGTCTTACTTATAACCATAATCCAACATCAACAACAATATCAACAGCAACAATAATTCCATACACTGCCACAAGGCTTCATACCAGCAAGGTCACATATAGTCAACAACTCAACAGTAGTGATATTCTCAACAACATCAATGGTAACAATTATCAACATAATTCATCACACAACAACCACACACAGCCATAAAGTATCATGCCAGCATCATTGGACACAGTAAGTAAACAGCAACTTGATAACACGGGATGTAAATAAATATTTACTTAACCTCACCTTGGCCGATAAATTCCACGGGAAACTCGTCAATAGGTTCTGGTTCCACGTGCTCGTATACGTTGTCAGTTCCTGTGCAGCAGATAATTCATATTCACATAAAATGCACAAATATTGCAAATGATATGATGTACTGTAATACTGTTTCTACTCGGTTATACGTTCCGGTGTATACCCTATTATCATCATCATTCACCATTTTTTTCTAGGTGTCAAAATACTTTTCCCGGTACTATTCCGGTATTTGATGCTTTGGTTAAACCTTCCAAAAATTATTTCCATAAATATATCTTTACTTTTCAGAAATCATAACTTTAGAGAAATAACTATACTTTTCCAAAAATTATATTTACCTAGTTAAATCCTTTTTCCCAAATTATTTCCTTATTCAAAATATTTCCATTTATTTATTTTCCATATCTTTATTTCCAATCTATTTTCATAATAAATATATATATGTCCAAAAATATTAAAATATTTCCCAAAAAATATATTTTTCCAGATTTTATTTTTATTATTTTTATTTATCTTCTTTTTTTTATTATTTTTTTTATTATTTTTTTTAAATCGGGCTGGGCTTGTGAATAGTGCTGGACTAAGCCTATGAACAGTGCCAAGCCCCAGGCCCAACCGAGGACCCAGGCCCATGCGCAGGCCCAGCCCAACATGCAAGCCCATAAGCCCAGCCCACATGCACCAACAGCCCATGCTGACATCCATGCAAAGCCCATCATGCAAACCCATGCAATAAAACAATCCAGCCCACATGAAACAAAGAACACAGCCCATGCAACGAAATGAAACAGCCCACATGCATGCTCACAGTAACGTCTTCTTCAACCTTGCACTTACCTGTGCGACGCGGGCGGCTGGAGGCGGGGCACGGCGGCACGGCGTGACGAGTAGGTGGCAGGCGAGCAGCATGGAGGAGGGTGGTGGTCGTGGCTGCGGCGCAAGAGGAAGCAAGGAGGGGAAGTGACGGGCGGCTTTGTCGGGCGAGCTCGTCGCGGCGTGGGGTCAACGCGAGCAGGCGGCAGCAGCTGGAGGTGGCGCGAGCAGTGGCGGTGCAGGCGCAGGTTGTGGCGGTTCGCGAGGGCGGGAAACTTGGTGGCTACGCGTGTGCAGGCGCGGCAGGGAAGGGCTCGGCAACGGCACCACGTGAGGGAGGCGAGGGCGGCGACGACTACCCTGTAGCGAGATAGCGTGAAGGAGGTAGGAGAGGGTCGTGTGGAGATGGCGGCGTCGAGCTGGCCTGGTGCTCGTTGACGTGAAGTTGCATGGGCAGTTGTGCGTGTTGGCGGTGCAGCGGCTCGGTCACTCGGGAGAAGAGAAGAGAGGGTGGTGTTGTGTGAGGTGGAGAGGAGGAGAAAAGAAGAGATGGTGCTGTGATGATGGCGTGCGTGTGCATGGGAAGAGAAGAGAGATGGTTCATGGCGTGAAGGGGTTACTGAGAGGGGGAGGTTTTTATAGATGGTGACAGTTGGTGGGCGGGAGGTGGTTGTGGTGGTAGGCAGGGTAGTTGGTCACGAGGTGGTTAGCGGCGTGGTGTGCATGGTGGTAGGTAGGGTGGCACGTGGTTTTGGTGACGGTGGCTGTTGACAGGTTGAGAAACGTGAGAAAACTGAAGAAGAAGGAAGAAAGAGAAAGAGAAAAGGAGAAAAGAAAAGAAAAGAGGGGAAGGGCAAAGCCGTCATTTCAAATTTTCCGTCCCGAGTCCAAAAATACGACTTGGGCTCGAAAAATCCGATTAATTCCCCTGAGCATCGCCCAAGTCTCGGAATTAGAAACCGAGGCTCGGTTAGTTAGGAAGACACTCCCGAGCGCGGGAAAATTCTCGGTTCCGAAAAACGACTCCCGTTTTACCGTGAATTAATTACCCAAGATTAGTTCATCAGTAAATCACGGTAAAACAATTTCCACAGTCCCGGTAAAAATCCAAATTTTACTCGGGCTGTTACAATAATACTGTGTTTGTTTGTTTCTCTGGTAGTTATTTGCCTGATTGAACTGCTGAGCCAATTGTGTTTGATTATGGTGCTATTGTTGTTGATGTTGAATATTGATTGTGGATAACTGATATGACGAGATAATTGGATAATTGGAATTTGTGTTGACGACTATATTGTCACTTGAAAAGTAGTGGTACGACTAGATGGTTAGAGACTGTTTTGTGGTGGCTATGATCTGGGTTACTTGTGATAAGCATGTCTATGCTTGGGATGTCTATCCCGTGATTAAAATTTTGGGATATCGATCCCTGGGTTCTCTTGGATTGATCTAGCACCCGGAACATGTTAATAACCAGGTATGACCCTAGCTTGTCCAGTGACAGGGCCCGAAAGATAAAATTGGCAATAATAAATATTCTTTTGGTCTGGGCTCAGTTATAATCTGGTTGCTTCTCTGCTATGTCTCTTGCTGGAATTTTACTTCGAAAGTATTGTGTTTGCCTGCATATCACTGTTTATCCTTCGTCGGTGAGCACTTCGGACTCACCCCTCGCCTGCGGGGTTTCATCCCGTAGGTTGAGTTGTTTGTAGTGCAGGAACGTATGAGGCAAGCTGCGGCCCACCCCTCGGGCAGGACTCGGATCCATTAGTTGCATTGGACCTTGCATTTGTTGACATTGAGTTTATAATCGCTTCCGCTGTGCTAATGTTGTTACTGTAGGCCGTTGGGCCGGGATTTCTGTTGAATATACTATTTGTGCCACGTGTCGGCACTATTGTTCAGTAATTACTGTATGTTGGGTAAAATTGGGTCGGGGTGTTTCAAATTATGGTGATTATATTTTGGGAAAAGTATAATTAATTTATGAAAATATTTTTAAAAGAGTTTTAAATAAAGTATGGTACCGAAATTATATTCGGATATACGTACGGTATAATATTTTTGGTAAAAGATGAAAATAAAAGATATGTAACCGGGATGGGTTATTTCGCAGTATTGGCATCATGACATACTCTTATGTGCATCTTATGTGAGTATATACTATTTTGTTGTATAGGTTATGATATCGGGCAGTTTCCCGAGGAGCCGGCTTGGGACCGGTCATTGTCTCCGGAGTTGAGTAATCGGCCAAGGTGAGGATGGATTTCCTTCAATATGTGCCTGTATTACTCGGTTATTGTGTTTGATGATTATTGCATTGTTGGTTGTTGTATTTGTTGTGGTTTGATGTCGGGATGTTTGTCCCAGTATCTTGATCGGTTTTGGGATGTTTATTCCCTGTACGTCGAGTTTTTGGATGTTTATCCTTGTGTCTTTTTGGCATTAAATAAAATGGATTAAATAATAATTGGTGATAAGGATGTCGATCCTTGGATTTGGATGGGATGTCTATCCCGGTATTTTGGTTAGGGATGTTGATCCCTGTGATTTGATTTTGAAGATGATAATATAATTGTCACGTGGTAAGTAGTGGTACGACTCGATGGTTTAAGACTATTTTGTGGTGGCCTTGACCTGGGTTACTTGTGATAAGCATGTCTATGCTTGGAATGTCTATCCCTGGGTTCGTATTTTTGGGATCTCGATCCCTGGGTTCTCTTGGATTTGGTCTGGCACCCGGAATATGTTGATAACCAGGTCTGACCTCTAGCTTATCCGTGACGGGGCCCGGAAAGATAAAATTGGAATTTGGAATTTTATTTGAGTCTTTTTTTTGGTCTTGGACCGGTTTTGGGTCGAGTCTTTCGGTTGAGTGTATTTTGGCAGTTTTTGCTTGTTTTCTACCTTGAGTAATTATTAGTGTTGCATATTGATCGTCTATCCATGGTTGTGAGCACTTCGGACTCACCCCTCACCTGCGGGCTTTCATCCCGTAGGATGAGTTATTTGTGGTACAGGTTTGGTGCATTCCAGACAGGCTGCGGCGTTATCCCTTGGACAGGGCTCGGATACATAGTTTGCATCAGTGTCGCATACAGTGTTTTGTGAGTTATTAAGTCTTCCGCTGTGCATTATTTTTGCTATTGTTGGGCCATTGGGCCGGTTATGTTGTTATTGATGTTTTTATTTTGGGCTGTTGAGCCCGAGTTTCTATTGTATACACTGTATGCTGGGCTTTCTATGGTTGGGTCGTCACAGTTCCGGCACGTGTTTACTGTGTACGGTAAATACGGGTCGGGCATTTCACGTCTAACAGGACACATTCAGTATTACAAAATCTAGCCTGCTGAGCCACCTCATGGGCTAATTTATTTCCTTGTCTAGATATATGAGTGATAGAGAAGGAGCGCAACAATGGTATAATAGCAGCCAGCTGTGATAACACCAGGGAGAGGTACGAGGGTGCCTTTTGGATTGAACGCAGCTCATTCACTGCTTGCAGACAATCAGATTCAGCTTCGACGTCTAAGAAACCTGTAGAAGCCGCTAGCTGAAGTCCAAAAATCAGAGCTTGAGCCTCCACAATCTCCACTGACAATGAGGCTTCTGTTTGAGTCCAGGCCATTAACATAATGTCCCCGCTGGAGTTCCTAATGACAGCGCCAAGCCCACACCTATCGTCACCAAAAATCCCAGCATTCATATTGAGCTTGTATTTACCACCGGTGGAGGTAGCCACACCTGCCGAGACGGGGTAACCAAAACAGGACCAGGGGGCTTTTCACGAATGTCATGTGCTCCTAGGTCAATCTTAACACAAATATTGGTAGGTTAATAGGTAAATTTCTTATTAAATCTTTAAAATAAAGTTTGTACTTATAAATTTGCTAGGTCAACTTATAAAGTAATATTTAATATCTTACCATCGTGGATGAATTCTTACCTAAAATATCTATTATAAATGAAAAAAGAAAATAAAAATATGATAAATAATGTTATTATAAAGTTTCAATATCCAACACTAATCATTTAACCACGGATATTGAAACTTTATAATAACATTATTTATCATATTTTTATTTTCTTTTTTTATTTATAATCGGGTGAGTATCATACTCATACTCATGAGCATCATAGAAAAATCCCATAAAAATAAAAAAAAAAGAAAAGAAAAGAAGAAAGGAAAAGAAAGCCAAAGAAGTCTGAGCTCCACTGCTTCTTTGGGTCCGGAGCATCAGAGCCAAACCACCTTTGCCTCGTTTTGTCCCTCCTCCTTGTCGAACGGTGAGCAAGACGGAGATAGATAGTCGATACTGGATAGATAGATAATAAACGGCTCCCCTTCTTCGGGGACGGCAATTGTTACTCTGGGGAAGGGAACCGCCAATGATTCTCAACATCCTCACATGAAATGAAGGAAGGCATGCCATTGCCAGCCATATAGTTTACTTACCTTTATATCTCTAATTCTGCGCATTTCTTTTCTTATTTATTTTGTTGTCGATGACCTCCTTATCCTGCTCCGATCAGTGGCCGCTCTCTTTGTTGGGTGGTTCAATGCCCCATGATCTGGTTATGATCCCTATGATCTCAGTTAATTGCAAAATCCCCTCCTCTCGAAAAAAATAGGAAGCTGTAGATTACAAATCCCATTTTTTGTGCTTCATACTTCACGCTACATTCGATTTTGCAGGCTTATTACAAAAGCAAGCAATTCCATCTTTTTTCCCCCCACCCCCCCCTAATCTCTTTTGTATCTAAAACTCTATGAGTTTGTTTTTTTGTCATTAACAAGGGAGGAACTGATTCAGGTACTAAGTAATGTGTATTTGCTTTGCATCATCAGCCAAAGAAAAGGTGGAATCTGCTGCACAAGTTCCATAACCTAACCCTCCTCTCTATCCACTCAATAATATAACACACCCACCCACTAAGATGTACCTTTGCACCTCCAAAACCCTCACAATAACCCCTCGTCCCAAAGCATTCCCTGATGCATCTACTCCTCATCTCCCTCCCCTTCAATCCGCATCTACCTCAAGGTGTCTCCCAGGCCCTTCTGTTCACTTCAAACACCTGTTGCTGCGTTTCTTTCTGTTCCTCTTTTTTTTTTTTAGCACTGTCGTCTCATTTCCTTTGCAGGTCTGACATTACTGAGGACATTTCCATTGACTGCCGGAATCTCAACTTCTACATTCAAATGCGGCACGATGGGAAATCAGTTCCCATCCTCAAAGACTGCTCTCTCAGGGTCCCTTCCGGCCAACTCTGGATGCTTCTTGGACCCAATGGTTGTGGGAAATCTACCCTCTTGAAGGTTATACTCAATCTTTTCTCCTGTGTTTCTCTCTACGTTATGTTCATCAATTGCTAGCAAGTGTTAGGGTACCAATAGCATTGCATCTCGACTTTTGGTATCCGCTGTGAAATTAGGACAAAGTTCCATAATGATGGCTTTTGATTCTCTAATGCTGGCAGGTTCTGGCTGGCCTTTTAAACCCAAATAGTGGAAACTTGTGGGTGAAAAGTCCTAAAAGCTTTGTCTTCCAAAATCCAGACCATCAGGTTGGTTTTTCCACCTCTTTAGCTACCCAGTTTGGAAAACTTTATTAGCTGAGTCTTTTAACTTTGTGGAAACTTGAGTTAATGCCACTGTGTAGATGGATTAAGACTATTGTTCCATTTTAAGGGAATGCTTGATGTGCATAAGTCTCGTGTCTTCTTTTCTTCATATTTTGCATTCACTCTTTGAGATTTCAACATCTTGTAATGAGATTTGAATTCCCAAAGTCAATACATGGTAGCTCTTACCAGCCGTTACTACTGGTTGCAATATGTTAAGAAGAAAATCTGGTGTGATGATAATGACGAGTTCCTGAGCCTGATTTAGCATGTCTCAAGAGATTATGAACGAATTTAATTTGTAAAATAGAATCATGCTTATTGAATTAGTAGGGACACCACAGCTTGAAATAGTAAAAACCAGCATGTCTATTGACAAAAGCAGCATTGACCTTATGTCAGGTTGTGATGCCTACAGTAGAAGCTGATGTGGCTTTTGGTCTTGGTAAGTTCAACCTCAAAGAAGATGAAGTAAGATGCAGGGTTTCAAAAGCTTTGGATTCCGTTGGCATGTCTGCCTACATGCAAGTAGGATCGTGTACCATATAGCTTCCTGAAGGGCATATGCTAATTATATTTGCTTTACACGTTACCTTCTTCTACACTTGCCAGAGGCCTGTTCAAACTCTGAGTGGTGGTCAGAAACAAAGGGTGGCCATTGCTGGCGCTCTAGCTGAAGCATGTAAAGTGCTATTATTGGATGAGCTCACAACCTTTTTAGATGAAAATGATCAGGTATATCGTTCTCCATTTTTTAATTCCCTGAAAAGGGGAAACGGTTGTCTTTTCTATCTTAGGAAATTGTCACAGATTGTTATATGCCCAATAATCTGATCATAGTTCTTCAAAGCCCCAAGTAATGGTTGCATTTCAATTGTGGTCATTACTTTAACATGATCCTTTAGTTTTCTAGCCATATATTAATAAATGCTGTGGTGAAACGGGCTCTCATCCTCTCTTGGTCAACTTTGCTAGACGTTTTGCCAATTTAGTTTTAAAGAGTATTCATTTGACCCTGTTTTCCTAGTACTGCTACAACTCATATAGTACATGAACCACCATCAGAAATATACTTGATACTTTTTATGATATGTAGCTACAACCTCTCTTGACATTCTCATGGCTAGAAATCATTTCCGTTTTCCATTTGGCGGGCATTAGCTTTTCTGCCTTGCTGTATGTCTTTTCTTTCTGGAACTTCATGGAGTTGGAAGAATACTGGCAATAAAAGTTCATACCTTGTTGAGGCAAGGATCTCATGGCTTCATAATCATTGCTGCTAGAAGAATTGTACGGCACCTCAGTTTAACTGTTGCTTTTGACACTACATGTCCTATAATCCATGTCGTATAAATGCATTATCATTGGCTGCAGAAAACAGCAAATTAGTTGCTTCCTTCTAGACATGACAATGTGTCAGTATCCTCTCACACTATTCTAGTCTGGCCGTATTTTTCTCAAACCCATTCCTTAAGCTTTTGACCTGTGAGCACCTTAGGCTTATTGTTTAATATTGTTGCATGCACCAATCTCCTTGCTTTCGACTATAAAAGGCTGCATTTGTTCTTTAAACATTAATAAGCTAGATTTAACATTTTCCGTGCAAAAGTAAAATTGCTTTTTTGTCCCAATGAAAGTTTAGTGTAATTACTGTGGAGAAGTAGCTGTTCCAGTGTTTCCTTTTGAAAAATGATTTGTATGCACGAGTTATTGTTTTTTGAGAGCTCTGAAATTGTTATGTATTGACACATCTATTGATTATTGTTTGTACAAGACTAAGTTGAAAATATATCAACTGGAAGTGAAAATAAGAAAGCAGCAAAATACTTTGAATAAAGGGACATGCAAACCGTTTAATCTTTTAGCATGGTGGGTAATTTCTTTGATTGCTGGCTTCCTTTAGAATATGAGAGTGGAGTAGGTATTTGAGATGTTTGAATGTTATATACACAGCAAGAAATTCTTCGAATGTAATTAATTGGTAGAAGTGAACGTGGGAAGGAGGCATGTGCAATATTGACTGTTTATGGTGTCATTAGGAAGGTTAATTGACCATCTGTTTCCCCATGTTGGAGTAAATGCATGTGGAGTGCCACATATGATTGGAATTTCAGATCTTCGTGTTGTGTTTTGATTTTGTGGGCAGAGCGAAAGGCGGTTGTTGGCACCTGCTTTTGAAGAGAAAAGCATCATTATTTGGTCAATCTGATAGGCCTGTGATGACACTGTTTTTGATCATCAAAATCTCCTTTGCAGGTGGTTAGCAGATTACAGCTTACTAAGTTGAGAATACATATATGTATACGAAGTAGTTCCATAACCATTAAGCAAGGTCCCATGTTCGATCCCTGCCTTGTGTATGGAAAATGCAACATTGGGGGGTCTGCTCCCAGTAATGGGTTCGACAGTACCCAAGTTTGGTTTAGTTGGCTCTGTGGCCTATAAGAGCCAGGCCGGATACAGGAAGGAAACCAAAAAAAAATTGTTGCAGAATCATTGTAGCATAAGTATATGTCGCATCAGTTGTAGGAATTATAAAATCTCTATTGATACTGCATGTTGGAAACCTTTTACCTCAGATAGCGATGTTTAGGTGGTCATTGATCTGGCAATAATAGCATAGAAGTATCTTGCTTCGTTAGTAAGCTTTAGAAGCAAATGCAGAGTGTTCGTAAGGAGCTTGGACTGGAGCATATGATGTGGGAGTTGAACAGCTTGGGTTTAGTTGGCAGCCATGAACAAAAATGAATACAAGGCCAATTTAGTGCAACAGTACTCAAAGATACCAGGGAAATGGCATCTACCTTAGGTATGAGGTTGCTTAGCCTCTTGTGTCTTAGTTGGGAGGTTGATTAAGCAGCTCAATACGTGTATCAACTGGTAATAGGGAGTGAGAATCACAGGTCCTTAGATCTTGATCTCCTCTTTAAATCACTTTTGCAGTAAGGCTTGAAATGATTCTGGAATGACATTCTACTCTATTTCAAAAAAGTATTCGAGGGTTAGAAGTTAGCGAGAAGGGATTATATTGCAAAAGCTCCGATTTTGTTTAAATCACTTAATACGGTTGCTGATAGTAAACAACTTCTGTAACTTGTCTGCTGAATTTACATTGCTAATATTTGTCAATGATTGCTAGACTGGCGTGATTAAAGCAGTCAAGAACTGCTTGTATGCATCAGAGGGGGTAACAGCTTTATGGGTGACGCATCGATTGGAAGAACTCGAGCATGCAGATGGTGCTTTCTATATGGAGGATGGAAGAGTTGTGAAGCAGGGCGATGGGTCAAGCATAAGGAATTTCATCCAAGCCAGACAATCCTTTTACCTTGACCAAATTGACTCTTGAGATTTTCTTTTTCTTTTTTTTTTTTAGGGCTTTTCATAATTTCTTTTACTCAATGTATGAAAATACATGCTCTTATACATCTCTAGAAATCTGTTCTTCAGATATCTTCGTGTACTGTTCAGACAGGATTGAACCAGGACAAAGGTTGGAGTTGGATAGGGGCGATGTCCATGGCCCCGGAAAAAAAAAAATCAATCACAAATCGAGAGAGGGGGAGAGTAACTCGATAACTAGGCAGTACATTAGACATATTCTGTAAGAACATCAACAAAGTAACTAGGAAAGAAAAGCCTTGCATGATGTAACATAGCTCAGTCAAGTCAAATACAAAGATTGCTACAAATTAATGAGTGAATGTCCATTGGAGTAAATTGCATATATGGGGTCTGTACTATTCCAAAAGTATCGATTGGGGCTTATACTATTTTGTGTCTCTTTTATGGGTCTGTATCCTTATTTTTTATTCTTTTTAGGAGCTTCGGGCAGTCTCGCTGATGAAGTGGACTGCACGAGACCCTTAAAAGGGACGAAAAATAAGAGTATAGGCCCGTAAAAGGGACAAAAAATAGTACAGACCCCCAAACGATACTTTTGAAATAGTATGGACCCTATATATGCGATTTATTTATTTTTGCAAGTTGTTTTTCTTTCCTTCGGCTGCAGGATTGATTTATGAAGGGTTAATTACTTTTTTGGATATTTAAATCTCGTTAATCACTCTCAAATTTTTCTTAAAAATATTTATATATCATCTATTTCTATGTTAGACAACCTCATACATGGTATAAATCTAACCTAGATTTGTGTTGGAGTTATTTGTTTATTCTCATCTTATTCTTCCACTGATAGGACAATTATCAAGAGGACGGAAAAGAAAAATAAATATAATAGTAAATTGCATATATAGGGTCCGTACTATTTCAAAAGTATCGTTTGGGGATGTGTACTATTTTTTGTCCTTTTTACAGGTCTGTACTCTTATTTTTCGATTCTTTTAGGGGCCTCGGGCAGTCCCGCTAATGACGTGGACTGCCGAGACCCCTAAAAGGGACAAAAAAAATAAGAGTATAGACTCGTAAAAGAGACAAAAAATAGTACAAACCCCCAAATGATACTTTTGAAATAGTACGGACCCTATATATGCAATTAATCCATGTCCATTGTAGCCAACAATATGTGGGATTTTGCTAACTTGTGGCCAATAATTCCATGACAATTTGTAGCCTCACATTTCACCTTTCACAGTATTGCAATGATCTATAAATAGAAATGTTTGCCTTATGAGTCAGTTTGATATGGTGATATACATTCTTTTAGTAAATAAATTTTCTCCCTTATATTTTATTCTTTTTATTTTATTGTTCATCAAGATCATCATTAAGTTCATTATCAAGCATATTGAAATTGATGAAGTGTCGATCAATTTCAATATGCTTTGTTCAATCATGTTGCACAGGAATGTGAGCAATACTGATGGCAACTTTGTTGTCATAGTAAAGAGATAATTTGTAGTGTTCGGACAATTTTAATTCTTCTAATAACTTCTTCAGCCACATGAGCTCACAAACATCTTGAGCCATAGCTCTATACTCTGCTTCAGCACTTGATCTAGCAACCACACTCTATTTTTTACTCCTCCAAGTAACCAAGTTTCCTCCAACGAGTGTACAATAACCGGTTGTAGACCTTCTATCATCTGGTGAGCCAGCCCAATCAGCATCTGTAAAGGCTTCTATTTGCAAGTGATCATGCTTGGAGAGTAAGAGGCCTTTGCCTGGTGCAGACTTAAGTTACCTAAGTATACGAAGAACTGCATGCATATGTGATTCTCGTGGATCATGCATGAACTGACTTACAACACTGACAATATAAGCTATGTCAGGTTTAGTGTGTGAAAGGTAAATGAGCTTTCCAACAAGTCTCCGATACCGTTCTTTATCAACTATTTTTTCAATTCCTGCTTGCAGTCTGTGATTGCTTTCAATAGGTGATTCTGTTGGTTTACAACCTAGCATTCCTATTTCCTCCACAAGATCTAAAATGTACTTCCTTTGGGAAATAAAGATTCCCTTTGCAGATCTTGCTACTTCAATACCTAGGAAATATTGTAACTTTCCAAGCTCTTTGATTTCAAATTCCTGCACTAACTGCCTTTTTAGGCAAAATATCTCTTCTGTATCATCTCCTGTCATCACAATATCATCAAAATAAACAATAAGAAGAGTAATCTTACCCCTGTCATGCTTGAAAAATAGGGTATGATCGGCATTACTCTGCTGATAACCAAAATGGATCATGGCTTTACTAAATCTATCAAACCATGCCCTAGGTGATTGTTTTAACCCATATAGAGCCTTTTTCAGCCTACAGACCTTTCCTTGAGTGTTTTCACTTCCAAAACTAGGAGGATTCTCCATATAAACTTCTTCTTCCAAGTCTCCATGCAAGAAAGTATTTTTGACACCAAACTACTGCAAATCCCAATCAAGGTTGGCCGCACAAGATAACAAAATTTTGATGGTATTCATTTTAGCAACAGGAGCAAATGTCTCTTGGTAGTCCACCCCATAAGTCTGAGTGAATCCTTTCGCTACCAATCTTGCTTTATATCTCTCAATTGAACCATCCACTTTGTGCTTTACGATAAATACCCATTTGCAACCAACTAATTTTTTATCAGAAGGATAATCAACCAGATCCCATGTCTGATTTTTATGCAGAGCTCTGATTTCTTCAACCATAGCTTCCTTCCATTTTGGATTTTGGACTGCTTTTTTCCAATCCTGGGGAATAGACATAGAAGAAATAGATAAGGCAAAGGCTCTATAGGAAGGAGACAATGAATCATAAGAGACAAAATTAGAGATAGAATATTTGGTACAAGTTCTAACCCTTTTTCTCTGAGCAATGGGTAAATCCAATGGATTAATGGGAGATAACTCACCAGGAGATTCAACAACAGGAGAAGATTCTTGGCGAGGAGACGGTTGCAAGAAGGCCTCTTTCATAGAATTTTTCCTCGAGTATACCCACAAATCAAGTCTGTCGAAAAGACTTACAGTCTTCTCCCCCTGAGTAGGAATTTCCCAAAAAATAGAATCATTTAAAATTTTCGAAGTAGGAACTAACACCTCATGGTTATCACTATTTTCCCCCTGAGGAGGTGTGTGGGTGGAAAGAAAATAAGACTCAGACTCTCTAAAGGTTACATCCATACTGACAAAAAACTTGTGAGAAGGAGGATGGTAACATCGGTAACCTTTCTGGGTTGGAGAATATCCAAGAAAGACACACTTGAGAGCTCGAGGGTCTAACTTTTCAACATTACGTGTATGAACAAAACACACACAACCAAATATTTTAGGGGAAACAGTATAGGCAGTCTTACCTAGTAGGAGCTCTAAAGGAGCCTTAAAATTGAGGGCTCTAAGTGGCATGCGATTGATTAGGTAAGCTGCAGTAAGAACGGCATCACTCCAATAGGGTTTAGGACGATTCATGGTAAATAAAAGAGATCGAGCCACTTCCAAAAGTTGTCGATTTTTCCGTTCAGCAACACCATTTTGAGCACTAGTGTAAGGACAACTGGTTTGATGAAGAATACCATAAGATTCTAAATAGCTTTGAAACCGTCTTTCTATGTATTCTGTGCCATTATCAGTCTTCGAAGTCTTAATCTTGGCATTAAATTGGGTAAGTACCATCATGTGAAAGGATTGAAAACAAGAAAAAACATCACTCTTAGCTTTGAGTAAATAAACCCATGTTATCCTAGTATAACAATCAATGAAAGTAACAAACCATCGATTACCAGATAAAGGAGTTTGTGTAGGACCCCAAATATCAGAGTGAACAGTCATAAAAGGAATAGTATTTTTATTGGCACTTAGAGGATAATGGTTTTTGGTATGTTTAGCATACTCACAAGCATCACAAACGAGAGAATCAAACCGTGTTTTGGAAAATAAACTAGGATAAAGTTTTTCTAAAACAAAAAACGACGGATGCCCTAACCGCGTCGATGCCACTGCATAATTTCAGAATTGATGTCTAGAGTTCTACCTAGAAAAGCCTGACTACCCACAAGAGCCTGACTAGTTGCACCACCATTTGAACTGTTCTCAAACATATATAAGCCATCATGCACCCTACCACTGCCAATCGTCTTTCCCGTGTGAAGGTCCCGAAGAACATAATGATCAGGAAAGAATTCAATTTTACAATTGAGATCTTTAGTAGTAGCACTAACAGACAAGAGATTAACAGGAAATTGAGGAACATGAAGGACAGAGGAGAGCTCAATATTAGGAGTACAAACAATAGAACCTAAACCAGAAACAGGTGCTGAAGACCCATCAGCAATGCAAACTTTGGCAGGTGTTTGACAAGGAGAATAATTATGAAAAAGATTTTGGAAAGAGTCTGACATGTGTCTATTTGCACCAAAATCAATTATCCATGAATCAAATTTAGCAATAAAAGCAGTACTTAATTGCACAAAATTGGAAGTAGCACTAGGAGGTGAACTAAGCTGTGAAAGAAGATGTTTTAAGCTTTGAATATTTGTAGATGAGAGAGAGTCAACAGCCTCTGTCAAAGGAGCAGAAGATTGGTCAACAACATCAGTCAAATGAGCCTGTGCTTTAGTAGGGAATCGTTTTCCTGGATGACCTCTGGTTGGTCGGCCATGTAATTTCTAACAATGCTCCTTGGTATGCCTAAGTTTGCCATAGTAGTCACAGTGAAGTTGTTCTGAAGCATTAACTTGCAACGATTTGGGGGCCTCTCTGGCTGCAAAACCTGATTTCTCTTGGGGAGGCTGATAAAGTATAACACTTCTTCTCCCTTCCTCCTGCTGAACTTGAGAAAAAGCTTCACCCCGCTTTGGAAAAGGAACACTTCGAAGGACCTGCGCTCTTATTGGATCATATTCACTGTTTAGTCCAGCTAGAAAGTCATAAACCCGCTCCTTCTCTATCATTGTCTGGAACTTTTTGGCATCCGCTGGACAAGTTGCTTGAAAAGTTTGAAAATAATCTAATTCCTGCCAGAGACACTCCAATTTAGAATAATATTGATCAACAATCATAGTACCTTGTTTGGTGTTGTGAATCCTTTACGAATGTCAAAGATTTGAGCATCATGTCCAGAGCGGGAATAAGTAAGCTCACCAGCCTTCCAAATCTTGGCAGCCGTGTCCATGAAAAGGTATTGTCTGGCAAGTTGTGGTTGCATAGAGTTCAAAAGCCATCCCATAACGAGGGAATTATCAGAGTCCCATTGACTGAACATCGAGCTAGATGCCTCTGGTTTTGTCATTTCTCCATTAATATATCCCTGCAATTTCTTAGCTTTGATAAAGAGTAAATTGGATCTGGACCACGCTAAATAAGTATCGCATCCATCCAATCTAACAGAGCTAATTTGCACAAAAGGGTGATTAGAGTTTCTAATGTCACCGGTAGAGTTGACAGCACCAGTTTGTTTGTTTTTTTCTTTTGTCATTGTAAATTAAAGGCAATAGGCAGGAAAGAAATATTGTCTCGTGAACAGTAGCTCGCCGGAATCCGGTTGCCGAAAAGTCGGACGGAGAAAAGAAAGGACTGCAACAGGTCGGAAAAAGGTGGGTGATGAGGCTGGAACCCAAACCGGAGCAGAAACGGAAGCAGAAAAACGTCCAAGACACCGGAAAAGACTCGTCGAAAAAAATTAACCAAGCCTGAAAACCCTTGGGCTTTGGTCGGAAAGGCTAGGTGATGCTGCTGGTGAACTCACATCGTCAGAAGGTGGCCGGAGGCGGCGCACACGCGGCTGGAAAAAGGTGCGTGGGCGAAGCGGTAGCAGCTCCCGGCGGCGAGTGGCAGCGCGTGCACTGGAGACCGGCGGCGAAACTGAAGCGATGGACTCGCCTGGAGACGATCTATCAGATGAGGAGGGAGGTGAGAAAAAAACAGGTGTGGGAGAGAGTAAAGCTCTATCTCCGGTAAGGCACCATTGGCTCCGAGTGAAATAATTTTTCAATTAAAATATGATAATAATACATAAGGGGTACACCTTTATTTATACAAGTTCTAAGACTAGAATACTAAGCTACTCCTAATCCTACTTGGACTCAAACTTTAAAGTTTGAGTTGGTGAAAAAAAATTTAGATCGGCTAACATATACCATCAATCACGTTTTATTTTATAACACGTTATCAGCACGAGTCTCTATCCAACTAAGGTAATTATTTCTAAAACTTTTCTCATTACTACTATTATCATTTATATATATACATGTATAGTACTTATATTGCTGAAAGATTTATCGAGTAAGCATATATATATTACGTATTCTATATTATTATACTACTAACATTGCTGAAAGATTTATCAAGTAAGCATACATATATTATATATTCTATATTATTATTCTACTAATAATGCTGAAAGATTTATCGAGTAAGTGTATAAATATTCTATATTATTATTCTATTAATATTGTTGAAAGATTTATCAAGTAAGTATATGTATATTACATATTTTATATTATTATCCTACTAATATTGCTGAAAGATTTATCGAGTAAGCTTATATATAATACATATTTTATATTATCATTTTACTACTCTTATTATTTGTTTTATTTCTTTTGTTATCATTTTACTACTATTATTGTGACCAATATTATAAAACTTGAATTTAAGGCCCTTGACATTTCTAGAAGAAATTATTGTAAGGCGAAAGTTGTAATGTTTCCTTCGCCATCATCTATATGATAGTTTAAAAGACTGGTTGTCTTACTGTTAAAAATCCTGCAGAACTTTGAAAGAATTCAAAAGAAAGTTATGACCACCAGAAGATGGTTATTCTCTCAAGACTTTATTACAAGTGTATGCATATGAGGTTGCAAGATTTTAAATCTGTGCATGAATATAGTTCAGTTATATTTCGAATAAGTTCTCAGATGAAATTGTGTGGAGAATATATTACTGATGCTGATACAAAAAAAGAAAACACTCCACTTTTCATACCTCAAATGTGCTCCTATAGTAGCAATATGGTGAAAAAGAATTTGCAAAATATTTGAGTTTATTTTTATGCCTCATTATGGTAGAACAAAAATAACGAGCTATTATGAATCCTGTCTAATTAACCTTGCTCCATTCCCTGAAGCAATTGCGACTATATAATTATAATTTTGATCATGGCTGCGGATGTGGACATGGATGTGAAAGAAACTGTTCTAAATACTATGACCGTAATGGTTATAACAATGGCAAGGCAAAGGGAAAATATGCATATTTATATCATTACTGCATTATAGGTCCATTATTTGAGAACACTCACATAGAGGTAATTGTTCTCATACATAAGTTTAAACAATTATTTATGTATATTTTTTATCTGTTGGGTACAACATTGACTCTAAAACTTTGAACATCACTGTTGATGTTGACCCTAATACTATTGTTCCAAGAGAACCACATACCACCCATGTTGTACTCGCTGGGAAGCTCGAACCAATTTGCTGGAGGAAAACGAAGTGGAATGACTCCATGATTTTCTTCAGGTTACCACAAAATTTCGAGATTAGTACCATGTTAGGCTTATACTGATTATTCAGACCCCTTAAGGTACGCACGAAATCTTGGGATCGTCTGGCTACTCCCCTGTAATCCCATAGTAGCAGTCAAACCTTAGGCCACGTAGGCGGTAACCCAGACACTCTAGGGACACTCCGAGCCATCATGAAAACTTGATAATAACTACTCTAATTCAAAAATTGACAAGAAGGCTCTAGCTGGAATTCCTGAAGTCTTACAGAAATGAAAAACATAATTTAATTAGCTGAGCCATAAAAAGAAACCCTTAGGTTGCCTTGGTCCTCTACGAAGCAAGTTTCTTCCATAGGAGTTACAAAGAACCTAGACGAATAGAGCTCATCAACGAAAACCAAACGAGAAATTCTTGTGAGCTCACTCGGTAATTCCTCATACTGCTCATTCACCAAACTATATGCTAACCTGTTCCTCCTTCCAAGAGAGGCACCCTCAACAAAGAAGACAGTAGTCAGGGGAGGCATCTTTATCTCGTTGTGTTTTTCTGAATCTTTCTGTTTTCCACCACATAACTCTCCTCCCCTCTTATACTCTAAGCTTAGAAAGCAAGATATCTTTTTTTCAAATGTAGACCCTTTTTCTGTCTCCAAAAAGATCCAAGAAAAATTTCGGTGATTAGAAATGTGAATTATTTTTCACAAAACTCCAAAGTTTTTTCAATCTTCAAGGATTTGTTTTTTGAAAAAGTTTTCCATCACATTAATAATTGTTCAATCACTTTGATTTTCCATCATCAATTATGAGTGGCACACAGTAATTTAATACTGGTACACAACAGCCTGAAGCTGGTATATAACAGCTTGGAGCTGGCAAATAATTTTTCTTAAATTATTAAATATATAGTTTGCACAGCCTGAAGATGGCACCAACTAGAAGTTGGCTGATGGATTTACTGTTTGGCAAGACCGGTTGAGCCATCCCGGATCAATAATGATTCGTGAAATTATTGAAAATTCATTTGGTCGTTCATTGAAAAACCAGAAATATTTCCAATCCAATGAATTTTCATGTGCTTGCTTGCTCACAAGAAAAAAAAATTAATTATTTGGTCTGCATATAATAAGATTGACCTAGAATCACCAACGTTCTTTAGAAAGAATTCAGAGAAATATTTGCGGATATATACATCCGCTGTGTGTACCATTTAGGCATTTTATGGTTTTAATCGATGCATCGACTAGATGGTCGCATGTGTGTGCTTATTGTCTTCATGCAATTTGGCATTTGCGCGCTTATTATTACATTTAATCAAATTGTGAGCACACTTCCCTAATCATGCTATGAAGACTATGAGCCTTGATAATGCTGGTGAATTTAGTTATAATATGTCAATTGGATTTATGGTTGAACATCCTGTAGTTTTTGTTCACACCAAAAATGGTCTAGCAAAACCGTTTATCAAATGTTTCCAATTAATTGTAAGGTCATTATTGATGACATGGAAACTCCTCATTATTACTTGGGGACATGCTATTTTGCTTCTAGCAAGCATTATGCGCATCAGGCCAACAAATTATCATAAGCTCTCTCCTATTCAATTGGTTCATGGTCACGAACCTAATATCTCCCATCTTTGGACCATTAGTTGTACAACATAGTAAATTGGTTCTTAAAGAAGAATGGGAATATATGTTGGGTATGAATCTCCATCAGTTACAAAAATAATTGAAACCATTGATTGGAGATTTATTTACAACAAGATTTGCTTATTGTTAATGTAATAAAAGTGTTTACCCAACATTAGGGGGCAAAATGAGCAGCTGGACCAAGAGATTATTGAAATGCTATATCAATATCAATTTTTTGATCCTCGAATAAATTAGTGTGAACTTGAAGTTCAAAAGTGATTCATTGCAAAATTTGATAAATCAATTGCGAGACACATTTGCTGATCTAAATAGAGTGACCAAATCTTATATACCAGCTGCAGATGCTCCTATTCAAATTGATGTTCCTGGAAAACAATCAAAGAATGCAAATGAATCTAAAGCACACCAGAAGCGTAGAAGACTACTCGGTTCCAAAGATAAAAATTCTCGACAAAAGAAAGGAGCAAAGAAACAAGATGGCCCCAGCGAGAAAATAAAACCTCCAATAGAGGTTCAAATTGAAAGTCCTCAAGAAGAGGAAAATCCTCCATAAGAGGTTTCTGACATAATTGACAAAGTTTCAGAAGTAATTCAGGTACCTGAAATAAATAAAAATAATGAGATCTCGTTCTATTATATTGTGTCAGGAACAAAATGGAACCGACGTGAAATAACCGTCGACGGAATTTTGCATATAATATAGCACTAAATATTATGAAAGGAAATGAGGATCATAAGCCAAAATCAGTTCATGAATGCCGGCGGAGAAATGATTGGCCAAAATTAAGAGACAAAATTAAGGCTGAGTTACACTCGCTTATGAAGCGAGAAGTTTTTGGGCCTATAATCCCAACACCTTTGTAACGCCCCGAATTTCGTTAATTGATTTTTACAGAATTTTCAAAATTTTTTTGGTATTTAATTTCCACATTTACCCTTGTGGAATTTCCGGGATTCTTGGTCAAGAAAATTATTACTCTTTTAATTTATTTTCCTTGGGAATATAAATTTAAAAGTCGAAATTTGTCCTTGGTTTGGGTTTTGTTAGAGTAAATGTGTCTCGGGGCTTGACGCGGAGTTTTTAGTAGCTTGGGTCGAAACTACGTCGTTTTGGGGAAAAGAGAAAAAAAAAAAAACGTTGACTGGCCAGGGCGGGTTGACCGCGCCTAAGCCAAAACGAAACGACGTCGTTTTGGCTAGGCCGGCCAAACCCTAGGCCTCCTTCTTTTCTTTTTCCTTCTCTTTTTCTCCATTCTTTTTCTTCTCTTCCCTTTTCTCTCCCGGCCGCCTCCATGCTCCCATTCCCTCTCTTCCCTTATTTTTCCAAACCGCTGCCACCAATTTCCCCCTTCTCACTTCCTCTTCTTCTTCATCCTTCCTTCGGGCCACCGTCACACTTGTACACGCCGTCGCCCCAGTTCAGGTCGAGCCGCCGTTGTCGAGCTGAGGGAGGAGGCGGGGGTCCGGTTCAAGGTCGGGGCTCGGACTTGCAGCGTGACAGAGTGCCGATGCTGCTCGTGTCGCCACGAGAGTGGCGAGGCAAGCTTACCAGACGGCGACACGAGCAGCATCGGCTCTCCGTCACGCTGCAAGTCCGAGCCCCGACCTTGAACCGGACCCCCGCCTCCTCCCTCAGCTCGACAACGGCGGCTCGACCTGAACTGGGGCGACGGCGTGTACAAGTGTGACGGTGGCCCGAAGGAAGGATGAAGAAGAAGAGGAAGTGAGAAGGGGGAAATTGGTGGCAGCGGTTTGGAAAAACAAGGGAAGAGAGGGAATGGGAGCATGGAGGCGGCCGGGAGAGAAAAGGGAAGAGAAGAAAAAGAATGGAGAAAAAGAGAAGGAAAAAGAAAAGAAGGAGGCCTAGGGTTTGGCCGGCCTAGCCAAAACGACGTCGTTTCGTTTTGGCTTAGGCGCGGTCAACCCGCCCTGGCCAGTCAACGTTTTTTTCTTTTTTTTTTTCTCTTTTCCCCAAAACGACGTAGTTTTGACCCAAACTACTAAAAACTCCGCGTCAAGCCCCGAGACACATTTACTCCAACAAAACCCGAACCAAGGACAAATTTTGACTTTTAAATTTATATTCCCAAGGAAAATAAATTAAAAGAGTAATAATTTTCTTGACCAAGAATCCCGGAAATTCCACAAGGGTAAATGTGGAAATTAAATACCAAAAAAAATTTGAAAATTCTGTAAAAATCAATTAACGAAATTCGGGGCGTTACAACCTTATGGTGTAAAATCGGTCGATTACAAATGGGTATTTGTGCAAAAAAAAAAACGAATAAAATGAAATAGTGAGATATAAAGCACGGCTTGTCGCACAAGGTTTTACCAAATGACCTGGTAGTGATTATGAGGAGACATACTCCCCTGTGATGGATGTAATCATTTTTCAGTATTTGATAAGTCTGGCAATACATGAAAAACTAAAAATGCATCTAATGGATGCTATTACAGCCTATTTGTATAGATCCATAAGTCATGACATATATATGAGAATCCTTGAAGGATTCATGTTGCCTGAAGCAACTAATTCCCGAGATATATATATTCAATTAAACTAAATTGATCTTTACGTGGTTTGAACCAATTTGGGTATGTGTAGTATAATTATTCTTGCATATATGCTCTATGTGTTTTACTTAAGCGATATATGTGTGAATTTATTATTGCTATTGATGATCTAGATATTGTTGTGGTATCTTAATCAACATATGATTTTTTTTCATCATTTTTATTTGATTTAAATACTATTGGAACTCCTGAAGAAGTTTCCAAATCTCTGCTATGTTTTAATGAAAGATTTTGAGAAGAAAAATCTCGCAAAGATTAGATTGGTCTTGAAGTACCATATTGTGGTGCAGTTTATCTTGCTAGTAACATAAAGCCTGAAGCTTTTGCGATAAAACTTATTAGCAAGATATAACATAAAATTATTTTAACTTTGTGAGTCCAAGGAGAATAAAATTTATTTTGCAGATGCAAGCCATTTATTTGATCCATATAAAGTACAGACAAATACATGAAGTATCATGGCAACCACAAAACAAAGTATCGTGGATACTTCTTCAAATAATGCAGAAATTGTGGCCTTACATGAAGTCAATCGAGAATATGTTTGGCTAAGATCGATGATGCAACATAGTCAAGATTCATATGGATTAGTTGGCGATAGGGGCGGATCCAGGATTTACGAGTAGGGGGGGCCAAGTTTATATACAATTTTTTTCGGATACTAATCGAGTGTATATATAAAAAATATATATTATAATTTTTTTAAATATAATAAAATATAATTTTAGAATTTAATTAAATAAAAAAATTATGATATAAAATTCTAGAATTAGAATTAAAAAATTATATTCTAAATCATAGTTGTAAAGGTTAATCATTAGTTGTTAGCCATGAATTTTTAATTGATATTGCACAAATGTATGAAATAATTGAAGCGTGGGCAAAAACAAATATATATCAAATTTGATTAGTAAAATATTTCTGAAATTAAATTTAAAGTTATTAAAATATTTCACAAAAATAACAATAATAATATAATATGTTTTCAACCAGAATTTAATTAGATAATTAGTTTTTTAATTTAAATTTTCAATAAAAAATATGATGTTTTGACAAAAAATGTTATACAAAATTTACTATAAAGTTATTAACATTTTTTCTCTAGACTTGATCCCTATTTATAGAGAAATTGTATTATCTAGTGGTTAAATAAATTTTAAAAAGTAAACAAGATAAAATAGGTAAGTTATGCATATAAAATAATGGTAAGTCATCAATGCTTTAATTGTTTCAAAACGCTCACGGTAATCTTGGGATACTCACATAAAGATTTGGACAATAATAAATAAATTTAGTTTAAAGAAGTGATAAATTAAAAATATTTATACTTTTTACTTAATAAAATGCAAAAATTACTATTTTACCCTTAGTCATTTCCCAAATTTTAGGGAGGGCCATGAACGCCCCCCCCCCCCCGGTTGGCGAGGAAGATGTTACAATGACAATTTATGAAGATAATGCTAACTGCATTGCACAATTGAAGGGAGGATACATCAAAGAATCATTCAAGTGACATTTAACAGATTTATTACAAAATCAATTCCTACTACAACTTTTGAAGAATTGATGAAGAAGATTGGTTTATGGATGATTCGAGATATCAAGTGATGCCAAAATCAGGTGGAGTGGAATACGCACTGCTAACGAGGCATTTATTTCAAAAGCATATTCTATCTAAAATACAATGACATTCATTGGGGAGTATTGCAATGGCATATAAATAAAAATGTCTACATTATGAGTCAGTTTGATATGGTGATATATACTTTTAATAAATAAATTCTCTCCCTAATAATTTATTCCTTTTATTTTATTGTTCATCACCTTTTATTTTATAACAAAGATGGAACTCCACAGTGTGATCTTCTGAGACTCGAATCCGAATCCTAAAGATGGCAAGCTAAGACTTTGCCACTGGGCCACCATCCGGATGATAGGTTTTTAATTAATTTTAAGAACAAAGGAGAATGAATGCCTTAATTATTTATGATATCATATCATCCAAAAAAGATTATCTATATCCAAATAGTCAAAATTAGTACTTTGGAGAGAGGAAAAGCTGCTGCGTGCGATTGGATGGGGTAATGGTGGGAGTTGGCCTAACAATGGTAAAAGCCAAGGTGGGTTGGAGGGGGGAGACAGACAACAGTACAGCCCACTAATCACTACCACCCCCACTACTATTCTTTGTTTGTCGACTACCACCAGTACCATACCACTACCTAGTACCTACTACTAATTCGTACTTGCATCACATCCCTTAGTATTGTTGTTTAACTTGTGTTGTTCCTGTCCCAAAAAAAAGAAAAAAAAGGTCTTGTGTTGTTCTTCCATCCACTGTCCAATGTCGTCGAATGAGTCGATATTGAAAAGACAAAAACCGCCCAGAAAACAGCATCCCTTTTGCCCTTTCCTTCCTCAACTAATTTAACAAACAAAACAACCCATCAATTCTAAAAAAGACAACACCAACGCCACAAGAATAAATAAATAAATAGTACTAAGTAGTAGTAATAGGGAGGGAGGGAGAGAATCAGAAGAATCAGCAGCAGAAGAGTGGAAAGAAAAGTCTCCACATAAACCCCACCCCGTTTGCAGTTTGCTTGAATTTTTCCAGCCCACCAATTTGTTCTTCTTCAAATCCTCAACTGGGTTCCTCAATTCGCCTCTTCTTCCCTACCCCCTTGATGGGTCTTTCCTCCTGATCCAAAGCATGCTTGTGTTGTACTTGTATCTATGGAGCTGTTGACCTCTTCTGGCTTTCAAGTGTACCAACCCATTTTTCTCCCTGTCCTGTAGAGTAGACCAAGACCAGACCTCACCCCTGTCAACGCGTAAGAGTATCAGGTAATTCTTGCCCCCATTGATTTACCCCCTTCTTCCTTCATATTCTGTGTTGCGTTGCGTTGCGTTGCGTTGCTTCAGTGCGTGCAATCATCAATCAATCAATCAATCAATCATGTGATACTGATAGATTCCTAACTTGTCTTCTTCTACACAAACTTGGTGTCAATATGAATGTACTTCTTCTTGCCATATTGATAGCTTCCCTTATTTGGAAGCATTAATTTGTTCTCCCTTTTGCTTTCCTTTTTATAGTTAGATCAGTGCTTCGGTAGCTAAATATGACAACTGGGTGGTTGTCTCCCCTTGCCAGTAAAATCTTCATTTTTCCATTCTTCTTGCTTCTTTCTCCTTGTATTTGACCTCTAAGATCTACTATGGTCTAGTGTCTCGTATCTCAAATGGTTTCCTAATTTGCCTCTTTTCCTTCTTTCTTGCTGTTGCCTACTTTTGATCATACTTCCGACCAACTATAAACCCCGAGTTCCAGCAACCCAGGACTAATCCTTTTATATCATCTTCTAGGTAAATCCTTTTGCAATGAGGTCTCAGGAAGACAATGAAGTTGATTTGGAAGGTGCCAAATTGTTGAAAAGCAGAGATAAAGAGATACGTAGCAGCAGTAAACTACTTAAATTACGCAATCAAGCCTTATTCTCTGGCCTTGCATACTGCGTTTCCTCCTGCAGCATGATATTGGTTAACAAGTTTGTGCTCTCCAGCTATGACTTTAATGCCGGGATATCTTTGATGCTATACCAGGTTATTTCTATGCTCTGATCAAATTTAAGTTACGGTTATTTTGTTCTGGCAATGTTGGTGTTTCAACTTGATGCCATTTAGCTCAAAATTTGGAGACAGAAATAATGAAACTATATACTATGCTCATCATGTTGCTTCCTATATGCAGAATCTCATATCAGTGATTATTGTATCAATGTTGAGTTTTCTGGGTGTAATATCGACGGAACCGCTGACATGGAGATTGATTAAGGTCTGGTTACCTGTGAATTTTATATTTGTCGGGATGCTTATTACAAGCATGTTTAGGTATGATATATTTTCCTTTTCTGTTTTGCTTTGTTTCGCTTGACAGCAAAATTTTTATGTTTAACGAACGCTCGTAAGTTTAACATTTGAAAGTAGATACTCTAAACTCGTTTTGCTATTAGATTTTTTTGCTCTGGAAAACCAAAAATGGACAAATAAAATCTAGAACAAGAAATCATTTTCTCAATGATTAAACATATGAGTGCAAAAAGATTTGAAATCGCTCTTGATGAATTTTAAGTGGAAAGTGAAGAGAAATGTAGTGTTCTTAGAGAGATTCTTCCATTCATTGACCAAAGCTTTGGTTTAGTCTTTGATGATTATCAGCATGCACTTTGTTATCTGTACTTTAAACATAACTTCCTATCTTTGCATCAATTTGATGTGGGTATGTATGGTGAAAAATTTTACATCTATGATCTTCTTTATTAGGGCCATGCCATGTTGCAACTGCTAGATGATTCTGGGAATCTATTTTTCAACTGTTTTCTCCTTTGAAAACTTTACTCACACGAAAATTCAGAATTTGGATTCAATTTTTTAAAATAATTTCATCTAATTTTTGTTGTTTTTGACAGCTTGAAGTACATTAATGTCGCTATGGTTACGGTCCTAAAGAATGTTACAAACGTGATAACTGCAATTGGTGAAATGTATCTGTTCAAGAAGGACCATGACAGCAGAGTATGGGCTGCTCTGTTTTTAATGGTATGTTAATCTTTTACTGTAAAAATGGTGAAGTTTTTGGAAAGAGGAGATCTAGTTGACATGACACTTTGGTGTTAACTTAACATTTTTATCTAGTTGTTGATGATTTAGCTGTTGGTACTAGCGTATCAGTCTCTTATATTGTACTCTAATCTACTCGTTAAGCAAACAAATAGCACGACTTCTATTAGCTCTGGTAAAGGAAATGGGAGTAACAATAAGATGGTTCATAGAAAGAATTCAAAACTAAAGGGGGAAAAGACAAAAAAGGAAAAGTTTACAGAGAAGGAACAGAATTTCTGACTAGGTTTTTTGTTTATTTATAAACATTTCATTTTTGTAAGAATTTGAAGGTGTACGGATATAATGTGTACTTGATTTGTGAGCACAAGAATTTAGAGGTGGTGATGTTTTAAAGTTTACCAGTTAGATCAAATAGGCTGCACATTTTAACATTCAGGATTAGATGTTTCAAATTTTGGAGAAAATACTATAGAATCACCACGTGCAATGTTCATATGTTGTGTATTCATGGGGTCCTTTTGTTTGATGTTTACTTGTGAATATTTACATCATTTACACATGCAGTCAAGGTCATCTGACAAGGAAAACTTCTGTTAGTATTGTCTTCTTTTTTTTTTTTTAAAAAAAAAAACTATTAGTATTGTTCTCACTTGATATAAGTTGTCCAATGGCCAACCCATATCTTTCACACTCTGTTCAGAAAAAATTCAGATTATTTAGTTCAACTTCTTCCAGTATCTATATATGTGATAGGAGAAGACATATATCAGCACGTTTTTCATTTATTGCAGTTGTAATATTCACAATGATTGGATCATACATAGTATACAGATACCTACATGTTTTTAAATATCTTCAGACAAGTTGAAAAAAGGTTCTTCTTTTGCCTTCTGCAGATTATTTCAGCAATTTTTGGAGGGATTACTGATCTATCTTTCCATGCTGTTGGATATGCCTGGCAAATTCTAAATTGCTTCTTGACTGCTTCTTACTCTGTAAGTACATAATTTTTTTACAGATACGCTCGATATCTTGTGAAACCTTACTAATATTTTGATGACCCTGTTTCTGTATGATTTACTATTTGATACTTCAAAGGACAAGTTCTTACATTTTTGGGACATATAAGGATCGGAGCCCATTTTCTTTTGGGATTTCTTGGTCTTTCATAGATCCATCTCTGACAATATAGTCATGCAATTCTTTTGCTCATTTGACATGGTTTGGTCTAGAATAATTTTTTAAGTAGATTTATGGGTCATTATTTCTTTTTGTTCTTCCATCCTCCTTTCGTTTCCTGGGTCCCTTTATGACTTCTTAAGTTCTCAGAATCCCATTTTATGTGCTGGAAATTTGATGTAGGGTAGAGAATAGAGGAGAATTGAGAAATGGGTTCCTACAGTGCCATGTGAACAGTAGATGACTTGCTACAGTGCGCGTGAACAATAAATGACTTGCTATGGTGCGCGTGAACTGTATCAGACTTAAACATAAAATAAAATAAAATATTAGAATACTAGAAATTATGCTTCTGCATCAAAATTGCAGCAAATCAATTCTGCTAGGCCCTAATGTCAATCTCTTGGTGGTATATTAATTCTTGTTTCCTTTGGTTGTCACCTAGGCTGCATTTCATGAACACTGAAAGTGAATTGTGTTTGGCCAGGAAATTTGTTAAAAACGAAATGAGAGGGTGTTTGGACTTTCTTCCTTTTCCATTGTAAGAATGATCTACTTTTGATATTTATGGTAGCATCATGGTGGATAAAAATCTCAGTCTAAAACAGTACAGTATAAGAAATAAGTTTGTGGACTGTTTCCTTGTACTCTGACTCAAAACGTCAAGTTTGATGCTTAGAATCGATAGGTCTATTTTTTGTGTTTTATGTCCGGGAAATTGAACAATTGGTGGATCTTCTTAATGCATCCATCCAAAGGTTTATTTTGATCACACTTTGTTCTGTTATTGTGTTTGTTTTCATTGTATTTCTATGCTATGGCTTGTTGATTGTACATTCTTTTGATTCACTGCAGCTGACTTTGCGTCGGGTAATGGATACAGCAAAGCAAGCCACCAAATCTGGAAGCTTAAATGAGTTTTCAATGGTCCTGCTAAACAACACACTATCATTACCTCTGGGAATCATTCTTGTCTTCGTTTTCAAGGAAGTGGATTATCTGTCAACGACGTGAGTTTTCTCCTTGGCTGTTTTATTTCCTATTAAACTATTGGTGTTTGAGTTGTAGATGCTTATTATTTGTACATATTTTCTGGCAAGAAATGGTGTTTGGCTTCCAAAATGCAGAACTATCATAGCAAAATTTATAGTTATGAACCGTGAAAAGCCCCAAAAAATCCCCCCCTTCTCTTATTACGAGTTATCACTTTTTGCCTTTTTTCTCCTTCCTTCTCCTTTTCATGCTTGAAGGTGGCTCAATGTGAAAGCACTGCTATTAATTTGATTTAGGGTTATGATGGAAACTCTTAGAATGTCTCTGTGCTTAGGTTTAACCAGATTCTCTAACTATTCCGATCCTCCAATCAAAATATGCCTGTCTTTTGCTGTTAACTCCATGTATATACAGCGTACAAGTACATTTGACAAAACTGATGCTAGTATGGTAATAACAATGGGAAAGGCAAAGTTTAGTCCGGTAGTCGACAGGGAGACTCTTCTAGTATCAAAAAAAAAAAAAAACAATGGGAAAGGCAAGAGACAACCTCTCGTAAGCATTGTATCTTGGAGTCCAAAGCGTACTTTTTCTGTCTTTTTGACATCTTAAATCTTCCATCGTCAAATTTATTTGTGGAGTTGCAATGCCACTGTTCTCAGGGGTATTTCTCAAATTACAAATTTTGGGGCCCTGCTTGGACAGTTTTTCTTTTTTTTTTCCCCCAGCTTCAAGCTTTAATGTACTTTAACCTTCTTTAGTTTTTGTTAGAAAACTTATTACTGGGGCGATTTCTGGTGAATTAGACTTTTATATTCGTACTATATAATAACATATGGTCACAGATCTTGAAACTGACTTGGCAGGCCACTTTTACGGTTACCTTCATTCTGGTGTGTCATGACGCTCAGTGGATTTTTGGGTCTGGCAATCAGCTTTACTTCTATGTGGTTTTTACATCAAACAGGGGCCACTACATACAGGTAAGGACAATGAGTTCATGGCTTGTCATTAAGGATTCAATTTGAGCCATTTCTGATTACTGATTTGCATTCTGTAGCCTTGTGGGATCACTAAATAAGATTCCCTTATCCATTGCTGGCATCCTTCTGTTCCATGTACCTACCAGTTTGGAAAACTCAGCGAGCATCTTATTCGGTATATTTTCTTTTATATAACTTGCTTAACAATTATGAATTTACATGTATACCAGTATAGATGATGTGGAGTTATATCTTTAAATAGATCGGATTGTATGTTTTTCTTTTCCTTTGCAATTATGCAGTACACCAAGAATTGGGTTCAGAATTAATAGAGCCGCATTTTGTAGGTCTATTGGCTGGAGTAATTTTTGCTAGGGCCAAAATGCGGGAGAGATCATAGTCTTGACCATGCTGACTTGTAGCTACCATCCCTAACACTATGAAACTGTGGGAGAGCGAATCGAACCAGACTGCCTTTGTGTATCATTGCATGGGAAAACACCTCTTTTCAACGAGGAAACCCTGAAGGGTTTAAATTTGTCATCCAGATTTTTATAGCAGCCAAATCTTCATGGTACGAGAAAGAATGGAATTCTTTTGCAAACAAATGAGGCTGGCAGTATTTTTGCATCCTTCGTGCTTACACTTATTCCCTTGTATAGCTTCTCCATGTCCGGGCGTATAATATGTTGTATCTGAAATATATTTCTTGTATGGTCAGCTTCTCAGCTGTAATTCAATTCAAGACTGACAAAGAATGAAAAAGTTGCTGGTGGTCTGGCTTCAGGTCTCCTCATCTTGTGTTTGTGTTGTGTTACTTGGTTGTGTTATGCATGCATAACTTTTACACTTCCACCTTACAAGAGATCTTCGTTTGGATATATATTATGAGTTATCGATGCATGATTAGTCGTAAAGTTCCAAATTGCTTTGTACTGATAGCAATTGGCGGACTTGGGTGAGGTCTTGGTGACCCCTGGAATCGGGCTCTGCTAAACCCAATGTGCACACTGTCTTCTGCTTGTCTTTTAGTCCACGGAACATTCCTTTGATATCAATTTCGAACTAAGTCAACAAAGAATTATGAATTTATGTTCCTTAGTTGTTTTTTTGTATTTCTTCTCTACTTTTGATAAAATATTTTGGTTGATTCTATTTATCATGTACCATGCAACCACTTAGTATTTCTCAAATTGAAATGTACTAGATTTGAGAATACTGTGATTTGTCCATATATGATGTATGTTTTTTTTTTTTGGTGAAAATAGGGGCTTAGCGCCTTTTATTTCATTAAACTGTATTTACAACCCTGGAGTCATTAGCTCCTATCAGAGTCTTTAAACAAAAGTGGCCTAATCTGTGATACATGCTTCCCTGTAAGTAAGTATGTACTGTAAGTAAGTATGTATAACCTCAACAGACCAGTTCCTACTCCTCAACTCAGCTATCTTTTTGCACAACATACTCAAATAATTTGTATAGGTAGGCACCTGCAAAATCAGTGATACTGTAGCAGTAGAATCCATCTCCAATTCCACTTTCCTCAACCCCGAATCCCATGCCAACTCTAAACCAGTCTTAACTGCCCAGAGCTCTGCAGTCAAAGAACTATACCAACCCACTCCATCAACAAAGGCCCTAAAAAATCTACCATCCGAGTCTCTAATTAATCCCCCAGTCCCAGCATTATCCGGATTCCCCTTACTTGCACCATCTGTGTTAACTTTCACCCAACCAACTCTCGGCTTCTTCCAGCAGATAAGTTTTTCCTCCCTCCACCTTACACACCACGATCATCTCGGCTATAACAAGCCTTCATGTCCCTTAGGAAGAGTCTACAAACTCTTACGCATCCCTCCACATCCATCACACTTTCTGGGGCAAAAATCCTACTATTTCTACGCTTCCAATTAAACCAACATATCATTTCAAAAACCACTTTCCATTCCTCACTCCAGTCAACTCCCATGCCATTAATCAAATTCCTGTCAAGCCAATCACTCAACCCCATTATTAAAGAACTCGCCAGGAATCCCAAACAAAAAACTCCTCCAAACAAGTTTTGCCTCCATACAATCACGCAGAACATGGATCACATTTTCACATCCATAATCACAACACGGCAGTTATCATTACTAGCCATTCCACGCCTAAACCTTTGCTCATTAGTTAGAATCCTTTCGTGGGCTACCAACCACAAAAATGAACGAATTCTTTGGGGGCCTTTCCATAGCCATATCTCCTTCCAAATCTTACATTCAGTACCCCACTTGCTTTCATTTAAATACCTGTAGGCTGAGCTTATAGAAAACTGGCCATTCTTACCCCAAGCTCAAGTAATAGAATCCTGAGGAGCATCCAAAGAAGGCGGGCACACAACAGTAATCTTTCGTACAACAAGTTCCGGCAAGAATTGCCTTAATTCTTCCACAGCCCACATTCCATCATCTCTAACAAAATCAATTACTTTCTTACTCAATACATTTTCATCAATCGGATTGTCAAGCTCAGAAACTAAGTATCCATGATTCTCCACCCAAAGATCTCTCCAAAACTCAACTTCCTGCCCATTGGAAACAACCCATCTCAAGCCACCTTCAAACTTTTCCCCCATAAACCCCGCAAACTTCGCCAAAGGTGTGAGACCAATTTACCATCCTTCATACACCATTCATCTCCAACTTGCTTCCAGTATTTAGCCATCATGACCTGAACCCAGAGATGTCTAGATTCATTAATCATTATCTAAATTAGTTTTAACAAAAAGGCTTCATTGCTACTTTTCATTTCTCTAATACCCAAACCTCCAACATTCTTAGGCTGACATACAACATCCCAGTTCACTAAATGAAGTTTCCTCCTACTCTCGTCTCCACCACAAATAAATCTTTGGCACAGCTTGTCAATTTCATCACAAATCCCTTTCGGTAAGCAAGCACTCTGCATTATATAACATGGTACAGCACTAAGAACCGATTGGCACAAAGTAATTCTTCTTGCAAAGGACAAATTCGAAACCTTCCATTTAGACAAATTCTGTTGCTCTCTCTCCATAACACCCCCATAGGCAGTCTTTGTCACTCTTCCATAAATAAGTGGCACTCCCAAATGCTTACCAAAATCCTTAGTAAGTACAAACCCGCACTCCATCGCCCATCTCCTTCTTTCTGTCATTTTTCACATTCTCAGAAGATAAGATTCTTGACTTATCAATGCTTACTTTCTGGCCGAAAGCTGCACAGAATTTCCCTAAGAAATTATTAATCACATTCACCTGTTGCAAGGAAGCCTCAGCAAAGAGCATTAAATCATCTGCAAAAAGCAGAAGAGAAATCCTTGGTCCTCTACAACCAACTTTGAATGGTTTCCATTTCCCCTCTTGCACAGCATCCGAAACAAGAAGAGAAAGTTTATCCATGCATATAACAAAGATATAGGGCGATAACGGGTCCCCTTGTCTTAACCCCCTAGAAGCCTTGCAAGATTCCGTAACTGAACCATTCCATAATAACTGCAATGTAGGGCTTCGTATACACAACATAATAAGCTCACATAACCTCTTTGGCAAACCAATCTCACTCAAAGAAACCTCTACAAAATCCCAATCCAACCTATCTTAGGCCTTCTCTAAATCAATCTTCAATGCCATATATTTCCTTGCCTTTTTCTTTCCTCTAAAGGAATGCATAACCTCTTGAGCAATAAGTATGTTATCTACAATCTGCCTCCCTGCCACAAAACTACACTGATTCTCACTGATAATAGATGGCGAAATTGGCTTTACCAGATTCACCAACACCTTAGAAACTATCTTGTAGCTTATATTACATAGGCTAATCGGCCTAACTTTAGGAATAAGCACAAAGAAAGTACAATTAACAGACCTCAAATCATCACAGCCCTTCAAAAACTCTCGCACAAACCTCAAAACTTCAGACCCGACATTCTCCCATTGTGATTGAAAAAAGATTGCTTGATACTCATTCAGACCAGGAGATTTCAGAGGTCCCATCTCTTTAACTGCAGTATATATGTCCTCATCAGAGATCCCCATATTCAACTTCTCAATCTCTCCTGACTTTAAACTAGGAAACCTGGTTTTGGGTAATAAGCCTGGGTCGAGTACCATCTTCTCGTGAATACAGCTCCTTAAAAAAGGTAACCTCATGATTCTGCAGCTCTTGTGCATTCCAAATCTAGGTGCTAGAATTATCCTTAAGTGCCTCCACCCTATTTCGCCTCCTGCGCATTATTGTGGATAGATGATAAAATCTAGTGCTTCTATCTCCCTCAATCAACCATTTTACTCTTGACTTCTGATGCCACAAAATCTCCTCCTGTGTTAGGGTCTTATGGTATTCAACTAAAAGCTCTTCCTCCAATGAATATAGAAACGGGTTGGGGCGTAAGGCAAGAGCTCTTTGAGCTCTATGTAGCCTCGCTAAAAGCTTTCGCTTTCTATAGAATATGTTGCCAAAAACTTCCTTATTCCATTTGCATAAACATTCCTGCAAATTAAATAAAGCAGCAGCAATATGAACCTCCCGTCTCCAACCAGATTTAATCACCTCACTAAACGAGTCATGTTGTAACCAAGCAGCTTCAAACCTAAAAGGTTTGATCTTTACTCTAATGCCTACATCAACTTGGACAGAAAGTAAAATTGGGTGATGGTCAGACTTTACCCTCGGCAAATTGCAGATCACTGCTTCAGGAAATAACAAACTCCACTGCATATTACATACTACCCTATCCAACCTTTCAAAAATCCTCCCTAATCTAACTCTCTTAGGCCCCCTCCAAGTGAACCTAGGACCAACAACACCCGCATCTTCCAAGTTACAGTCCCCAAGTCTGTCTTTAAACCAATTACAACGACTCAAATCAGCAAGCAATCCTCCCCTTTTTTCAGCATCCGAGAGGACATTATTAAAGTCCCCCATCACTGCCCAGAGACCATTAATGCCCTGACTCAATCGAAGCAAATCTGCCCAAAACTGCGATTTAAGTTCCAAATTTAGGTTAACATACACCAAAGTTAGAAACCAAGCAGTATCATCCCTCTCAGAAACTCAGCCATGAATAAACTGTGAATTGACCTCCAAAACACAAAAATCAACAACCCTCCTACTTTAAATCCATAAACCTCCAGAAAACCCACAAGCCTCAATCCGCACTATCAATTCCAACCCCATCCTCCTAACCACTCTATCAGCAGTCACCTCACTGATTTTTGGTTCAGCTAACACTACCAAATCAGGTTTGTGAATCCTCATAAGATCATTCTATATACCCTGGAGCCTTCTACTCTTAGCTCCACGACAGTTCTAATACAATATATTAGCTATCATTATAACAGAGTATAAAGTTTAGACATACTCAATCTATACTAAGATCAAAAGTATCAGAAGAAACAATCACCCGTTCTATCCCATTCAAATCAGGATTGTGAATCCTCATAAGATTGATCTTTGGCATTAGGACACCCAAAGCAAATCAGGTGTAGTCCCTTATACTCCACCCTCCAAACCCTCCTTCCAGTACAGAATTTAGCCATAAGAGGCTTAGTTAGGTCAACCTTAACATATAACTTTGCAAATTCAGCCCTCTCCCCAGCCAAAGTAGCTCTGTCAATCCTTAGAGTACGTCCTAGCCTATTCCCAATTCGATACAACACATTGTCCTCATAGTACTCCATACCAAGATAGGGAATATGAACCCAAATAGCAACTCGCTCAATAGAAGCTTTAAATGGATCAAAATCCTGGGTGCCAATGTCTCACAGTAAGATAGTGATCAGCCACAGTCCATGGTCCTCCAAACAACACAGAGTTAAAATCATCTTCACAAGCAAAGTTCACCAAGAAAAAGTCATTACCCATAGTCGCAAGAGTGTACGGGCGTTGGGTGTGCCATAACGAGTTCAGTCGATTCTACAGAAACTGGTAGCCAACCCCTTTACCCAGAACCTTTACAATCATAACATTCTTCCAACGCCTATACATGCGCTTCTTGTCAGATGCCGAGAAATGCACCATTGGACACTCCGGATCCTCCAATTCCTCATCAGAATCTGATACCACATAATCATACTCATCACACTCACTCTCTGCTTGTTGATCCTCCATGTCCATATCCCGTGCAGCAGGACCCAGAAGGAGCTCCTTAAATGAGATTTTTCTCCTCGAGGACTCAGAAACCTCCTCCCCAACAGCCACCCCATTCACACGAACTCCACCTCTCCCACTAAACCAGAACCCAATCTCACCTTCTTATGACTATGACCGAGATGATCATCGTCACTTTTAGTCCCGTTATCCTCCTCCATTAGGGAAGGAGGGTCCCCCGTTGTCATTCTCCAGTGCCCCCCAAGTGTTGTGTGAAAAAAGCCAACCAAAAACCCAAAACAGAAACTAAACCCAATTGAGAGAATATCACGCACCACCACGCGCACCCCTTCCTTTTTTCATCTCCTCATATATGATGTATGTTATGTTTGCCTAACGAACAAATAAGCTATCTTATTCGTATCTTTTTCAACATGTATTCAATTGTACATGAGCAAAAGATGAAAGCAACACCATAGCAAATCCACAAAAGAGTTGAGTTCAGTCTCTTATGAAGAGTTGGATGAGTTAAAAGTAGGGAAGAGAAAATTAAACCGAACTGAACTCACCGTACCCATTTCCAAAAAGAACTGACAGTAATGAAATCTAATTGGGTCCTAGGATTATCTATTACGGACTTGGGCTGTGTCATTTCCATGGGTGAAAGTGCTCGGTATAATGAGGGTTGTATCGTTGGATTTCAGTACAAACCGTACCGACAAGCCTAGAACAATCCCACAATAAATTACCCAACTCAACCTATTTCTATGACAAGCCCAAACTACTCAATCCACCCCAGCCCATAAGAAACACTAACCCTAAATGAATAACAAGCTCTCTCACTTTTACTCAACCACTCGCACACACTTGTCCCTCTTTCCCCAAAACTATTTGTAGTGAGAAAAAATGGTTTATATTATAAATAAATTATGTAAAAACTATTTGTAGTGAGAAAAAATGGTTTATATTATAAATAAATTATGTAAATATCATTGTTTCCATCCGGTAAAATTTATTTTTATCATACTCGGATTTTGTCAATAGTAAATATTTTATCCCTATACTTAATTTTCACTTTGATTCATCTTTTGGCCATTTACCTTCCATAATTCTATTTGTTTTAGTTTTAATATCATCTTCCTTTACCTAATATTATTTTGATTTTATCATTTTAAATTAATCATACTTATTTGTTTATATCTTCCCATTTCTAACCATAAATACCCCTTCATTCCTTCACATTTCTACACTTACATCCTACTATAAACTTTAACTCTCTTCTTATTCCTACACACTTCTGTCCTTTTTTTTTTAATATGGGTAAATCGCATATATAGGGTCTGTACTATTTCAAAAGTATCTTTTGGGGGTCTGTACTATTTTTTGTCCTTTTTACGGGTCTATACTCTTATTTTTCGTCCCTTTTAGGGGTCTCGGGCAGTCCACGTCATCAGCAGGGCAGCCCGAGACCCCTAAAAGGAACGAAAAATAAGACTACAGACCTGTAAAATGGACAAAAAGTAGTACAGACCCCCAAACAATACTTTCGAAATAGTACGGACCCTATATATGCGATTTACTCGGGAAAAAAACTCGTATACTATCCCCTAAGGAAACTACCGTAAAGTCGAAAATGGCCATAACTTCTTGTCCGGAACTCGTTTTGGTTCAAATTCTTTCCTCAATCTTATTTTAACATGGTCTAATGAATAGTATCTATCTCCACACTTAGCTCGAAATTTAAAAAATTAGCATAAAACTCGTGCCGTAAATTCAAAAATGGCCATAACTTCTCGTCCGGAACTCGTTTTGGTTCAAATTTTTTTCCTTGTTCTTATTTCAACATGATGTAAAGGATAGTATTAGTCTCCACTCTTATCTCGAAACTTTAAAAAATAGCAAAAAACCAATGTACTAACCGTTAGGGAAAACGGTCGAGAACAAGAAAAGGGCCATAATGAGTTATTAGTTCCGGACGAGAAGTTATAGGGTCCGTACGATTTCAAAAGTATCGTTTGGGGGTCTGTACTATTTCTTTTCCATTTTACGGGTCTATACTCTTATTTTTCGTCCCTTTTAGGGGTCTCGGGCAATCCACGTCATCAGCGGGGCTTCCCGAGACCCTTAAAAGGGACGAAAAATAAGAGTACAGACCTGTAAAAGAGACAAAAAATAGTATAGACCCCCAAACGATACTTTTGAAATAGTACGGACCCTCTATAAGCTATTTACCCTTTTTTATATACTAGAAGAGTATCTCTGTCGAAATCTAATTGGGTCCTAGAATTATCTATTGCGTCCAATGTTTCTGTGAGGACCCTGGCCAAATCAATCCCTTTTGTCCTCCTCACCTTAAATGATCTATATTCAATAACAATATAGAGTTGCCACCCTGATTTTATTCCTTGAAAAAATCTAAGGAAAAAGCTTTGGGCATCACTTCTCTTAGGCAACAAACTTAAGAAATTGATCATAGTGAACCACAGATTATTGGATTCGGTAGTTCATCACGGGTAGGAAGGTGTTAGGCACCCCACCTGTGCTGGGGCAGAACTTTGTGTAATAATTGAATTAAATTTGTTTGCCTTGTGTAAGTGTGGAAGCAAATCACATCAGCAAAATAAATAATCTGAAATTAAAAGAAAGGTAGGGGAAAGGATTTGGCTTGAGTCTCCACCACTAGAGACCACCTACATGCCCCGGCAACCGGGTTCAAAGCTCGCGTAGTTCCTAATCATGGCATCACAACAATCACATCATCATCATATTAGCATGCATCTCAGTACAACATCAATACAGAAAAGAGATCAAGGTTTACCTCTTGCAGCCCTCCTCTAACTTCACCTTGATTAGCTCTTAATTTCCTCTTACTAGATGTTTCTTGATGCTTGACTCCACTAGATTTTGGCAGAATAACAGTACTAAAAGTGTTAAGGGGCTTGGAGAATTAGAGTTTGTCCAAGCTTTCTAAGCTTCTAGAGGTGTGTGTGTAGAGAATTTCTGGATCTTTTGGAAGTGAGTAGAGGGCTACTATTTATAGAGTTCTAGGAGTACAGAGGTCATGGACCTCATAATGGTCGGGATCTTTGCTGAAAATCCAACCAAAAACGCATAGGATCATCATAATGGTCGAAAAATTAAAGATTTTCCGCGTCCTAGTGCTAGATGACCGCCATGCCGGGCGGTCTTGTCGATATGAACGTCGGGCTTGGCGGTCATCGCGAGATGACTGTCCAGCCCTCATTACTGTTACGCATTCTTGCACTTTTTACCTTCGAATTCACATTAATTCCAGTCTGATTTGATCTTTCCCCGTGAATCAAAGATTGTCAAACTAGAATATACTCTTTTCTTAATGGTGACTCCTCTAGATCACTCCAATTAACATTACTACACCAAAATCTACTCAAAATTAACAATATTTTACCATATTCTCACATTTCACTCAAAATGTAATTTTAATTCTAATTTTTGACGAAATCCGAATCAAAGTAAGCTGCAAGAAATATGTTCTTATGGGCCATACTCTTGTGAGTGTCTATATTTGATTAATTCAAACTCTAAACACATCCTAAGTCCAAAATTAAATCATCTTATTAACCTTAGGTTAAAGCACATTAAGTGTCCAAATTAATAAAATATGGATGGTCAATTTTAGTTGTTCATAGTTTCAGACTACCCATGAAAGCATAGAATGCCTCTATCCCTGGTATGTTGATCTCTAATAGCAACTTTAGGAAATCCTGAACATGCTTCCGAATACTATCCTCTTGCCTGAGTGTCCACAGCTTGTCCAATGCTTCCCGCTCGACATGTTGTGGATAGAACTGTGTCTTGAGCTTGGCTTTGAATCCAACCCACGAAGGTAACGTCCCCTCCACTCCAGGACTAGACATCCAGCATAACTACGCGCCTCAGAGAGACACATTGTCATCGTTTGCACCTTGTCCGGTTCCTCAGTGATGCCTAGCCTAGCACAGTATGTCCCCAACTCAAACAAAAGCCCATCAAGCTTCCTAGCGAATCTCGAACCATTATACCCTCGTAGCTCTGGAACCTACACTTTAGCTTTAGGCTTTGCCAGACCGTGTACACCAACTGAAGCTAAATTTGCAAGTTTCGCCTTGCAAAGTACCATGTCCTCCTTGAGTGCTATCTAATCCTCTATGTTTGCCTCGACTCTAGACAAACGAACCAGTAGGTTACCAGCAATGTCTTCAACTCCCGCCTGGACTCTTGTCTCAGTATGTCTGCCATCTACTATAGTGCCCCTTGCACCCAGTTCTTTGTACCATCCAAGTCCTCTAGCATGCCTTCCTTCTCGATTTTGAAGACCCTGAACTGATCCTCGAGATCCATCATCTGCTTATCCAAGGAAGTCCAAGGATTTATCGACTATGACCGATATTTCTTCTTTGGTCGGACTCAATACATTCCAACGGACACCCACGATATTCTTTAGTCTTTGGTACAATACCCTTATGTACTTTATCGGTAACTGAAGACCCTGCCAACTCACCTGTTGGCTCCACATCCTCTCCATAAAAAGTGTACCTGTTCTTAAAAGCTGTATCAAGACAGTACCCGCTGGCTTCACTATCTTCTCCACGCAAAGTGTACTTGTGCTCAAAAGTTGTGTCAAGGCAATACCACCTCCACAAACAAGTTGTTAGTACTACAACTCAAAGTAAGCACTGAGTACTACTTTTCCACACAAGGACCAGCCCCAATTCAGCCCCTTCTCCCACTTCAAAATCACTAGAGTAGGCCTTCAAATTTCCACATCCCATTGCCCTAAAAAAAAACCCCACATCCCCTTGTTGTCCAATGTCGAGGCAGTTGCTACCTCCAAGGTACTCCCACAATTCAGCCAAGAAGACAAAAAAAACAAAGGTCGCAATTATGTCCAAGCACCCACCCCAACAATTGTGCAGCAAAAAAAAAACAAGAATACCAATTCATTCTACTCTCTCCCTTGAAAAATAATAATAAAATTCCAGTCCAAAAATTTTCTCCGAGTGGGATACTCGTAAGCAAAATTTCTGCCCAAATAGACACCTACTTGACGTAAAACAAATAACCAAAAAAAGAATTTTGGTTATGACTTGTTTCTCCATGCAAATAATGGTGTGGATGACAAAACTTGGCTACTCTACTTGTCTAAAAAAGTCCAAAATTCACCACCTCAATTTTCAGTCACAACCAACAGCACCACCTTTATTGTCTTTTTCAAGGATTGCGTAAAATTGGTGATCAGAGAAGAAGTAAGTACAAATAATTATTTCCTTCAATCGATTCAGTCTTCTTCTTCCATAATAAAGAAAAGTCGGCAATAAGAACCACTTTTCCGAAGCAATTTAGTCGACAGCATGAGACAAAGGACCCCCTTTTAATTTTGCTCCACCCTCAACCGATGGCTTTAAGCCTCTTGTTGGCTTCTTCTTGACTGCTCCATTATTACTTGTCATAGCCTAAGAGTGTAGCGCAGCGAATGCATACTCTCACCGTGCAGCACAGGCTAGATTGTTCCTAAACTTGTAATTCTTCCACACGCAAACACAATAAAGAAAGAACCAAGCGAATAAGAAAAGTAAGAAAAATAGTAGGAAAAGAATCGTTATTATTATTAATAAACTATCAATATTAATGTACGCCCAACAACTTCCCCTCACGCGTCCTATGAGTGCCGCAAGGTTTCAGCTTACTTCCCCTAAAAATAATAGGATTGCTATCGCAACTAGGCTTCCTCCTATAAGTCTATTCTAGCTAGAATTCAAAGTGGTCAGCCTAAATCCAACAAAAATAAGTCAGTCCACACGCGCACCAGCATGCCTAAGGAAAATTTATGCACCTTAGATTCCCAGGTTGTGACAATTTGCAGCTGGTATATGAGATTTGGTCACTCTATCGACATTAGTAAATGCGTCTGGCAATTGATTTGCTATATTTTGCAAATGAATCATCTTTTGAACTTCGAATTTATACTGATTTGTTCGAGGATCAAGGGTTAATAATGATATAGCATTCTATTTAATCTCTTATCTGCCTTTTTATTTTCTCCGCCCGTTATTGGAAAAATATTTTCTTCAAAATAACAATCATCAAACTTTGTTGTAAATAAATCTTAAGCGCGTAAATGCCAAATTGCGTGGGGACAATAAACACACATAAGACCATCTGGTTGATGCATCGATAAAAATCATAATATATCTGAATGGTCAACAAATATTCCTGAATTCTTTCCAAAAAAAGCTAGTAATTCTGAACCAACCTTATGATATGAAGGCCGGATAATTAATTTTTCTTGTGAATATGCAGGTTTAGGATTTTGGAATTAAAGTTTAGAGTTTTTAAGTTTTTAAAATTTAAAATTGAACTGTAAAATGAAAACCAAAATACAAAAACTATTTTTTATGGTGTCCTTTAAAATTAGATGTTGTTTTCACTTAACACTTAAACAAGCCAAAACTAGGTTAGCCAAATATGCTTTTTTTTAAAAGAAAAATAAAAAAAAAGCTGAAATTGCAACCAACTAAACATGCCCAAAGGTGGGAACATATGTGTAACAGCCCGGGTAAAAATTTTGATTTTTAACGGGACTGTAAAAATCTTTTTACAGTGATTTACCGAAAGAATTAATCTTAGGTAATTAATTAAAGGTAAATCGGGCGTCGTTTTTCGAAACCGAGGGTTTTCCCGCGCTCAAGATTTTTCCGTGGATTTTTTCGGACTTAAGTCGGTATTTTTTGGGTCCCGGAATCCTCAGAAAAATCACACCGAAAAATAACTAAGGGGGTATTAGTTATTTTCTGGTCCGGACCGGATTCGCTTCATAATGCAGACAAGCTGCATTATTGAAGTTCACACGCTGCACAGTATTATTACGTTCTATAAAAGAAGAAGGAAGCAGGAGAAGGGGAAGAAGAGAAAAAGAGAGAAAAGAAAGAGGAGAAAAAAAAAGAGAGAAAAAAAAAGAGAGAAAAAGGAAAGGAAAAAAAAAGAAGAAAAAAAAGAAAAAAAAAGAGAAAGAAATGAAAAAAAGGAGAAAATCAGAAAAAAAAAGAAGAGAAGAAGAAAGAAAAAGAAAAAAAATAATAATAAAAACAAAACAAAAAATAGAAAAAAAAGGAAAGAAAATAGGGAAAAAAAAGAAAACCCGGAAGAGATGAACAGTGCGTCACCCTTACGGTTACTGTGCACGTCGAGACGCTCCAGGCCGCCGTTCGCTGCACCGCCGCCACCATCGAGCTCCCCGTGTCGTCGCCTCCTCCTCCTTCCGCCGCCTGACGGGCCGTGACGCGCCGTTGACCCGGTGGAGAACCCAGCGGATCTGCTTCTCCTCCGCTCTGCTCAGCCGTCGTGCCGCCTTTCCACCGCCATTGGAGTCGCCTCGAGCTTGCCTTCCACGCGGCTTCCTTCTCTTCGCGTCAGTCGCGCCGCCGCCGTCATCAAGGTGAGCAACCCATTTTCACGGGCGGGTCGCGGCCGGGTCGCGCCTGGGTTGGATCCTGGGCAGCTCGATTTAATTTAAAAAAAACAAAATATATATATATATATACTTATTCATATTCTGGTATTTAATTTTGGAAAAAAATATATGCTTACTTTGAGAAAATTTTGATCAATTTAATTCTGATATTTTGAGGAAAATATAAATATATATACTTTGATAAATAATTAAGTTATGTTTTGGAAAACTATTACTAATTGGAAAAAAAATATATGTACCATGAAATAATTCCTAGAAATTTTATATATATATTATTTTCCTTGGAAAATTATGGTTGTGGAAATATATATATATGTACTTTGAAAACTAAAGGTAATTATATTTTGTGTTGGAAAATATTATTATATATATTTAGAAAAAGATAAATATTATATATATTTTCTGGAAATTATAAATACGTTATTATTTTTCTGGGAAAATATGGTAACTATTATTTTGGAAAAAAAGTATATTATTTTAATGAAAATATTTTGGAAAAAGAGTTTTAATTAAAGTATGGTACCGAAACTATATTCGGATATACGTACGGTATAATATTTTCGGTAAAAGATGATAATAAAAGATATGTAACCGGGATGGGATTATTTCGAAGTATTGGCATCATAGCATACCGATTATGTGCATTTATGTGTATATATTGTTCTGTTGTATAGGTTCGGATATCGGGCAGTTTCCCAAGGAGCCGGCTTGGGACCGGTCACTGTTTCCGGAGTTGAGTAATCGGCCAAGGTGAGGATGGATTTCCTTCAATATGTGCCTGTATTACTCGGTTATTATGTTTTGTTGATTATTGCATTGTTGGATGTTGCATTTGCTGTGGTATGTTTCGGGATGTTTATCCCTTTGTCTTGATTGTGGTCGGGATGTTTATCCCATGTTGGTTTTTGGATGTTTATCCTTGCGTCTTTTTGGTTTAAGTATAATGGAATTAATAATAAATTGTGATAAGGATGTCGATCCTTGATTTTGGATAGGGATGTCTATCCCGGTATTTTGGTTAGGGATGTCGATCCCTGTGATTTGATTTGGTTGATGATAATATAATTGTCACGTGGTAAGTAGTGGTACGACTCGATGGTTTGAGACTGTTTCGTGGTGGCCGTGACCTGGGTTACTTGTGATAAGCATGTCTATGCTTGGGATGTCTATCCCGTGATTATTTTTGGGATGTCTATCCCTGGGTTCGTATTTTTGGGATGTCGATCCCTGGGTTCTCTTGGATTTGGTCTAGCACCCGAAATGTGTTGATAACCAGGTCTGACCTCTAGCTTATCCGTGACGGGGCCCGGAAAGATAAAATTGGAAATTGGATTTTTGTTTGAGTCTTTTTGGACTTGGACCAGTTTTGGGTCGAGTCTTTTGTATTGGTATATATTTAGCTGTTAAGCCTGTGTTTTAGACCTTGAGTACTATAGTGTTGCATATTGATTGTCTATCCTTCGTCGGTGAGCACTTCGGACTCACCCCTCACCTGCGGGCTTTCATCCCGTAGGATGAGTTACTTGTGGTACAGGTTTGGTGCATTCCAGACAGGCTGTGGCGTTATCCGTTGGACAGGACTTGGATCCATAGTTTGCATCATATGTCGCATACAGTGTCTTGTGAGTTATTAAGTCTTCCGCTGTGCATTATTTTTACTATTGTTGGGCCATTGGGCCAGTTATGTTGTTATTGTTGTTTTTATTTTGGGCTGTTGAGCCCGAGTTACTGTTGTATACACTGTATGCTGGGCTTGGTTTGGTTGGGTCGTCACAGTTCCGGCACATGTTTATTGTGTACGGTAAATACGGGTCGGGGCATTTCATTTTGGTAGCGGAGCGGGCATTAGGTCTTGTTGGGCAGTCCTTGTGTGTTTGTTGTCCTTGTTTGCATAGTTCGCTCCATTTGTTTATTATTTTATATCATTTAGTTAGTGCATTATGGATCCAGTCAAGGGACACCAGTTGTCGCAGAACATTCACATAAGAGGTAAATGATACCATAAATAAACGGAAATATAAATATTATTAATAATACTAATATTTTCATTACAAACTTAAATATTACATTGATATTTTGTAAAAAAAAAAGTAAAAATACATTCATCGCCTTGGAACGACGTTGACCCTGAAGCTATTGGGGTCATTGTTGATGTTGACCGTGATGCTGTCGCTCCACGAGAACCACATGCCACCTGTGTTGTTCTGGCCAGGAAGCTCGAACCGGTTTGCTTGAGGGAACCGGAGTGGGATGAGACCGTGATCGTCTTCAGACTGCCATTGGGTCTCCGTGAGAAGAACCATGTTTGGCTTGTACTAGTTCTTCAGGTCCCTTAGGGTACGCGAGAACTCCTGGGAATGCCTAGCGACTCCTCTACAGTTCCACACCAGTAGTAGGGCCTTGGGCCAAGTTACGGGTAACCGAGTGACTCTGGGCATGCTTTGGGCCGTCATCGAGAGATGGTAGTAGGTACCTTGCTCCAAGGTATGGCAAGTGGACTCTAGGTTGAACTCCTGAAGTCTTTCAGAGATGAAAAACATGACGGAGTTGGCCGAGCCGTAGTAGGAGGTCCTCAGGGTGCCATGGTCCTCCAGGAAGAACGTCTCTTCCATGGGAGTGACGAAGAACCTCGACGAGTAGAGTTCGTCGACGAAGACCAGACGGGGCATTCTGCCGAGCTCGTTCGGAAGTTCTTCTGTACGCTCGTTGATCATGCTGTAGGCCAGCCGGTTTCTTCTACCTACGTTGGCACCTTCGACGAAGAAGACGGATGATGGAGCAGGCATTGTGTTTGGACGTGTGGTGTTTTGTTTGCTGAACGTTGTGGTTTTGGTTGCCTGGATGTTTTGTTTGCTTTTAGATGCTTTTGATGATTTACACCTCACCGTTCCGTCTTTTATACTCTTACGGGGAGCGTGATTACTGTTTTCGATTTTCAAGGTTTTGCTTTTTTAAAATTTTGCCGTTGCTTCATTTATTGCTTTGTTACTTTATACGTTTTTCGGGCTACAAATGCCAGTGTTTTTCAGCCCTTTTCCATCTCACGATTTTCTTTCGCCCTGGCTACTTTGTCCTTTCTTTTTATGGCTTTTTCTATGTTTTCCTGCATCTTTTTATCACATGCATCCGTGATTGTTGAGGCTAGACTGGTGGGACCATACCTCGAGTAGAGTGCATGTGCGAAAAGCTTACACCTGTTCGGACATCGTGGAGAGATACGAGACTTGACAGACATTTTTGGCTCATGCGGAATTTGTGGACAAGTGGGTTTCGTTTCTTTTGAGGGACACAGGACGTGCTCGTGATCATCGCCATGCGAGTTAACGGACGTCTTTGTCACGAGGGAAATCGACGTCACCGTTAGCTGTACGTGTCACGTTTATCGGGATCGAAGATGTTTAGGACCGATTCGGGCGCTGATCATGAAAACATGTTTTGTTTTAATTTCTTTTTGTTTTGATTTTGTTAGACGAGTTTTGTTTTTAATTTTTTTTTTATATTTGATTTTATATTCTTATTGTTGATTTTTGTTTTTTGTTTTGCTTTGAGATGTTTTTAACTTTCTGTTAGCATGAGTTTTCATAATTTAATAAGAGTTTTGATTTAAAAAGGAAACTTATTTTATTTATTCATAACGGTTTTACAATACAGAGAAGAGGTACTCTACTGAGTTACATGCTTCTCAAGATCTTTTACAAGCTTTTGTACGTTCTTCACATGAGGGAAGAGTTCCGCACACGCCAGTTCTATCTGCATCACCGCCGAGCTGATCTTCTTCAGTGAGACGTTCAGCTGCGTCAGAGTCTGCTGCGGAGTGCTGCTTTCAGCCGTTGCTTTGCCCTTCCTATCCTCAGCTTCTTGGGGAGCACGCTTCTTTCGCCGTCTGCTAGAGACGACCATGTGCTCTTTCAGACCGACGATGTTCGTCTTGAACCGCTTCTTGGGAGGTTCTTCATCAGAGCTTGTCGGGAAGGCAGTGCCACCGATATAGCTGTTGTTCTCGGAGTCTGAGGTAGTTCGAGATCGGATTGGAGAGTCCATGGCTATGTGTGAGTTCGCCAGTCATGAGGTTCGGTTTTTATAGAGGACAAGATGTAAGTTTCCCTAGAGCTATTATGACACTCATAACAAGCATAATATGCAGTGGAAACAAGGAAACTTAACCAAGAACCAAGTGAAGCATGCATAAACCGTATAACAAAATTTTTGTACCTCTAGTATTAGGATCTTTCACCTAAATGCTGGACGGAATCAGCAAGAGCAAGACAACGGCCTGGCTCCTCTACGGTATCCACACGAACCGTGATTGGCTTGAAATCGTCCTACGAATCAAACCTCGAGCACTCCCGGACTGATGTGCTAGCAAGAGTAAACCGGAAGCAACAACCTTGTGGTGTTTGTGTGTATGGTTATCTTCTTTCTTTCA
>JAKUCV010002457.1:5740-28950 GCA_028386065.3 Turnera subulata | reverse complement strand
TTCTCCTAAGTCCTTCATTGAGAAATTCTTTCCTAACCAAGTCTTTGCAGATTTTAGTGTCGGAATATCATTCTCAATAAGTAGGATGTCGTCAACCTACAACAACAAGAAAACAATAGTGCTCCCACTAACCTTCTAGTAAACACATGAAACATCTTCACTTTTAATGAAACCAAACTCTTTGATTACTTCACTAAAACAAAGATTCCAACTCCTAGAAGCTTGCCTTAGTCCACAAATGGACCTTTGCAACTTGCATACCATACTAGCATACTCTGGATCGACAAAACCTTCTGGTTGTGTCAAGTACACATCCACAAAAATTTTCATTAAGGAAATCGGTTTTGACATCCATTTGCCATATCTCATAATCATGGTATGCGGCTATAGCCAAAAGAATCCGGATGGATTTAACCATGGCAACTGGTGAGAAGGTTTCATCATAGTCTATACCATGAACTTGTTGGAAACCTTTCGCAACCAACCGCCCTTTATAGGTATTCACATTACCATCCATGTCGGTCTTTTTCTTAAAGACCCACTTGCACCCTATGGGTTTTACCCCTTCGGGTGGATCAACTAAGGTCCATACCTTGTTTTGATACATGGATTCTATTTCCGAATTCATGGCTTCTAGCCACCTCTGGGAGTCCGGACCCGTAACGGCCTGCTGATAGGTAGTGGGCTCATCCTCATCTATGAGCATCACATCCCCGGTATGAGTCACGAGAAATCCATATCTCTCGGGCTCATACCGAATCCTATCCGACCTATGCGGTCCATGTGTTATAGGAACAGGATTCTCGTCCACAACACTTTGTGGTTCCTGTTCTTGTTCCATCTCAGTCTCTAGATCTCGAACTTCTTCGAGTTCTATTTTCCTCCCACTGATTCCTCTAGAAATAAACTCTCTTTCTAGAAAAATCGCAGTCCGAGCAAAAAACACTTTGTGGTCGGTGGGATTATAGAAGTTATACCCTTTAGTTTCCTTAGGGTAACCTACAAATAGGCACTTCTCAGATTTTGGGCCAAGTTTATCCGAAGCTTCACGTCTTACGTAAGCCTTACAACCCCAAATCCTCATAAAAGACAAATTAGGACGCTTCCCAGTCCATATCTCATATGGTGTCTATTCGACTGATTTAGACGGAACATTGTTTAGTGTAAAAGCAGCAGTTAATAAAGCATGTCCCCAAAAGGAAGAAGGAATGTCAGCTTGACTCATCATAGAATGAACCATGTCTAACAAGGTTCTGTTCCTCCTATCGGATACGCCATTCCAATGAGGCGTATCTGGTGGAGTAAGTTGTGATACTATACTATAACTCTTTAGATAGTCAAGAAAGTCTCGGTCTAAGTATTCACCACCTCGATCTGATCGAAGCATCTTAATACTTTTCCGAGTTGATTCTGTACTTCATTCTTAAATTCTTTGAACTTTTCAAAGGATTCCGACTTGTGTCTCATTAGATACACTTAGCCGTATCTGATGTCATCAGTAAATGTAATGAAGCATTGAAAACCACCTCTAGCCTGTGTAGACATAGGTCCGCATACATCAGTATGTATTAGACCTAGCAAGTCCTAGGCTCTTCACCTTTACCCGTAAAGGAAGCCTTAGTCATTTTGCCTAACAAACATGACTCATATGTCTCATATGATTCAAAATCAAATGAGTCTAAAAATCCAACTTTATGGAGTTTAGGAATACGAGTCTCGTTTATATGGGCCAAACGACTATGCCAGAGATAGGTTTCACTAGAATCATGTAATCTAACCTTCTTTGTATTAATGTTATAGATAGGCGTTACTAGGTTTAGAACATACAAACCATCGTTTAAAATGCACCATCATAATCAATTTCATTGAAATAAATAGAACAACAATTGTTCTTTATTCTCAATAAAACTTTTCTTGTCCATACAAGACACAGAAATCAAATTCCTGCTTATGGTAGGTACATAATAGCAATTGTATAGTTCTAAAACCAAAATGCTAGGTAAGAATAGATAGAAAATCCCTACGGCTAATGTAGCAATTCTTGCTCCAATACGAGGCGTAGGTCTATCTCGTCCTTAGCCAATCTCCCACTCTTTCTCAGTTCCTACACATTTCTACAAATGTGAGAACCACATCTGGTATCTAATACCCATGAGGCAGAGGTAGAGATATAAGCCTCTATAACAAAATACCTGAAGCGGAAGTCTCACTTCCCTTTTGCTTCTTTACCTCTTCAAGGTAAACAGGGCAGTTTCGCTTCTAATGGCCTGGTTTGTTGCAACGGAAACAATTTCCTACCTTTGCAACACCACCGTTGGGTTTCAGCACATGAGAACAAGAAGATGCACATGCACCAAATCTTTTGGTACATTTCTTCTTCTTCTCAAACTTTGCTTTATCCTTTCCTTCTCCAAGGAAACCAAGACCCTCAGGGCTCTCAATGTATCTAAACATCTTGAGCACATGAGGTCTAACGGGTGATAACTCAGCCATTTTGCATTGGAACAATGCCTTAGAGGTCTCGTACCTCCCATGCCTTGCTTGCTCTCCTCAGAGCATTTTCAGGTGTTCGATCATATCGAACGCCCACATGTTCTCATCTTGCTTCTAAAGCTCAGAGTCTATGGCAATTAGCATAAGGCATGCAACATCCAATGCATCATCAACATGCTTCTCGCAAGCATCTACTTCTGCCCTAGAAGCATTAGGCGCCAATTCATTAAGAACAGGCCCTTCAAGGACATACAAATTTTTCTTATTTGAAGATTATCCTCAAAATGTGATGCCACTCTAGGAAACTATTCCTATTCAGCTTGTCCTACTCAAGGACCAATCGCAATAATAAATGCTAGTGTTTTGTGTTATGGTAATTCTACAACAATGATCAACTCACACAAATAAGAATCATGCATACATAAATCATTTAACAAGGAATTTAATTAAATGATGCTCCTACTATGAATCAATAAAATGACAACAAGTAGGCCAAGATCCATATTTCACTACAACATAAGTCAGCTTTGGCTGATAAACTTACATCATAGCTATTTAGGTAGACAACTTTTGTCAATTACATCTCCATGTAACTCTTGGATAGTTGAGTGAACAACATCTTGTCCAAGTCTATCTTATAGACATAGCTCAACCCTTGCCTCTAGGTCCTTAATCCTATTAAGATAACCTAGTTAAGTCCAAACCCACAACAAGCAATCGAGATATTACAATTATCCACTCGCACCTTCTTAGGATAAACAATGGCACCTTGCTTTGGCAAAAACTACCAATTGTTGATCTTAAGCTTGATGAGTGCTTATCATGGAAGGCAACTAAGAACTTAATATTTCACCAATATATGTTCATACAACTCATGCATATATTCAACAAAGCATACATTGATGTTATGTAAATTTGGAAACCAACATTACATGTGAAACATCGATGTTCATCTTGGCACATTGATGTTGTGGCATATAAACATCGATGTTTAATCATAATCATCGATGTTGTGAGAGTCACACTCTCCCACTGTATTGGCAGAATTTCAAAAACATCGATGTTTGCACTTCAACATCGATGTTTTGAGTACTTGAACTCCAAACCATTTGGCTGAGGCTCAAGAACATCGATGTTGGACTCTACAACATCGATGTTTGAGTAACTCAAAAATTCAAGATTTTGGCAGTAGCATAAAAACATCGATGTTTATACCCAACATCGATGTTTGAACTCCTGGAACTCAATAACATCGATGTTGTTTCATAAACATCGATGTTATTTGAATTCTGGAAATTCAATCAATTTTGCCGGGCTCAAATAACATCGATGTTTAACATTTAAACATCGATGTTGTTGAATGGTTGCATGAGAACATCGATGTTGGTCATACAACATCTATGTTTTGGTGGTTTGGCCGAGGCTCAATTCATCAGAACATCGATGTTTGTCACACAACATCGATGTTATGAAGATTCGGCCAAGCCTAAGCTCATGCCCACATCGATGTTGGTCACACCAACATCGATGTTTTGGCCTGTATGTACTTGAACGACATTCGTTCAAAAACACAAACCGACACTCGGTTTTTCTTGGTCGAACTCTTTGACCTACTGCCATAAACAGCTTGATTGATATCACATACCAATCAAGTGCTGATTGTCAAAAAACTTTTGACAAATCAACCTCAACAACATATATATCACATATATATACACAAATGAATGCAATATGACATGATCATGCTCTATCACAAATAACACATCATGTATATTTGCAAAACCTATCAAACATATGCATATATTTGCATGGAAAAATCATATTTATACCAAATCAAACTAGCATATCATTTGACAATACACAAACATATCATGTTCAAAATCACTTAGCATAACACATACACAAGGTGATTCCTACACATGCTAAGATGATCATATTATATATGCATCACCTATACGGTTTAGAGCTTCACAAGAAGGCTCCGCTACCACTGTAAGTTTCCCTAGAGCTATTATGACACTCATAACAAGCACAATATGCAGCAGAAACAAGGAAACTTAACCAAGAACCAAGTGAAGCATGCATAAACCGTATAACAAAATTTTCGTACCTGTAGTATTAGGATCTTTCACCTAAATGCTGGACGGAATCAGCAAGAGCAAGACAACGGCCTGGCTCCTCTACGGTATCCACACGAACCGTGATTGGCTTGAAATCGTCCTACGAATCAAACCTCGAGCACTCCCGGACTGATGTGCTAGCAAGAGTAAACCGGAAGCAACAACCTTGTGGTGTTTGTGTGTATGGTTATCTTCTTTCTTTCACAAAGAATGAAGAAGAGGTGTGTGTGGTGTTTTCTCTGAATTTTGCAGAAGCAAAACGTGAGAGAGAGGGAGCAGAATGTAGAGAGTGATCAGATCACCACAAAGTGCCCAATCCCACTCATAAAAGTCCATTAGCATAATGGCCAACATAAGGCCCCATTAGGTGACAAGATAATGGCATTCATTATCATGCCTCCACTAATGGACAACCTGAAAACACACCACCTTACCACTAATGTCTGGCCAATTATTCAGCTAATAATTGTGCCAAAACCGACCCTGGTTCAACCACGGTCCAACCACACCCGGTCCAACCATGGTCCAACCACGGTTCAACCATCTGCTCGAATCAACGGTTCTATGTGTGTGACCCTGTAGGCACTTGTAACATCCGGCAATAATCGTAAAATCTCATTTTACAATTATAAGCAAAGAGCGGCGTCTAGCAACACATCATTGCTACCCGAACGACAAGATCAGTACTGATTCTCTATGCCTCGGAACATGTCATCGTCCTTTCGTCCCATTATCAAGATCAAACACGAGACATGGAATATGTCAATCTCGTATATGTTTAATCTATGTTTCTTGATCCCCGAGTTAACTGTATAAAACGGATACCCGTGATATCACCATATCACCTAATCCGAGCATGGCCATGCATTTAACAGTTCAACTCTATCAAGAAACCATACGATAATATACCCGTTATATGGGTCGGACGAATCCCCTCTTGATCAATCAAAACCCACTACATACTCGGCATATACCCAATGATTACCCTTATGTCCACCCAGTTACGGATGACTAGGAATAATATCAAAGTACATGATTCATATGTTGGATACCTTGACGATCTCAGGTCGGAGGACAATTACATCTATAAGAACCACTAATGACATACATATAACGTTCCATGTAGGGTTCTTATGTGGGTCGGTCCAGTCCACAAGTTCTCCAACTTGTACCCGTATGTAGAATTCATATCACATATGCAATTCTCAACATACGCTAGTCTTAATTTATTATTACAACCCATCCGTAATAATAATCGACTAGGGACATTTAAGAATATGAAATATTCTAGGGTTATAAGTATGTGCAAGCGTTTATCTCATAAACGATACTTATTGGAATAACCTTAATGTGTATACATGACAACAAATAATCATCCATGATTGGCTTTTGGGCATATTACACTAACAATCTCCCACTTGCACTAAAGCCAATCATCCATGTATCTCATACACGCGGATCTAGCATGACCATCATGCTTCCACTGCGTGAAAGGCTCAGTCAAAAGATCTGCTACACAGTTCTCAAACGGAACTTTGTACAGCCCGGGTAAAAATTTTGATTTTTACTGAGACTATAAAAGTCTTTTTACAGTGATTTACCGAAAGAATTATTCTTGGGTAATTAATTCAAGGTAAATCGGGCGTCGTTTTTCAAAACCGAGGGTTTTCCCGCGCTCGAAATTTTTCCGTGGATTTTTCGGACTTAAGTCGGTATTTTTCTGGTCCCGAAATCCTCAAAAAAATCACACCGGAAAATAACTAAGGGGGTATCAGTTATTTTCTGGTCCGGACCGGACTCGCTTCATAATGCAGACAAGCTGCATTATTGAAGTTCACACGCTACACAGTATTATTACGTTCTATAAAAGAAGAAGGAAGCAGGAGAAGGGAAAGAAGAGAAAAAGAGAGAAAAGAAAGAGGAGAAAAAAAAAAGAGAGAAAAAAAAGGGAGAAAAAGGAAAGGAAAAAAAAGAAAAAAAAAGAAAAAAGGAGAAAATCAGAAAAAAAAAGAAGAGAAGAAGAAAGAAAAAGAAAAAAATAATAATAAAAACAAAACAGAAAATAGGGGAAGAAAGAAAGAAAATAGGGGGGAAAAAAAAACCGGAAGAGATGAACAGTGCGTCACTCTTCCGGTTACTGTGCACGTCGAGTAGAGGTGTAAACAAGCCGAGTCGAGCCGAGTATTGGCAAGCTCGACTCGAGCTCGTTAAGAAAATGTTAAGCTCGAGCTCGACTCAAGCTCGGTCGAGCTTTATTTTCTGAGGTCCAGCTCGAGATCGATAGAAAATTTACTATCTCGAGCTCAGCTCGATTAAGCTCGATTAGGCTCGATTAGGGAAAGCTACCCAATTCCATTTCCACTCACTCCCACCGCCGTGCAACTAATCAATTTCTCTTCTTCTGTTTCTGAATCTCAATCCAAACAACAAACAATTGATTCAAGGAAACCAAATGAATTAAATTGATTTCACCATCAATAATGGAGTCAAGAAGTTAAAGCTTGGACAAAAACAATTCGCAGAAATCCACCTCCAATAAATCCTAGTCAGAGTGGCTGCCATGCTTCTGAATTGCCTCCATGCGCTTGTCAATGGCTGCCATTATCAAGTCGGTTCAACGGCGCAGAAGCATGAAGATGGATGAGATTTGGTTGTGAGAGGTGGAGGAGCCGCCTTTAGTTGTCGCCGGAGAGGAGGAAGGAATTGTGAGACTGAATAGAGGGGTTATTTGTTGTTGGAGAGAAGCTTTGTGGAGAAAGAAAAAAAAAATAGGTTCAGATCTGGTCAAAGAACGAGTACGAAGGTTGAGGGTTTCTTTTTTTTATTTTTAATTTGTTAACAATTTGGGAGGAAGCAGATTGGATTTGGGTAGTTTCGAATTTTGATTCATTAAATTTTGAACTTACAAATTCATTTTACTAACAGATGAAAAATGGGCTTTCAAGTTTCTTGAATAGCTCAGCCCAATTGTTGCTTTTAAGTTTCTTAAATGGCCCAAATATAGGTACCAACTTAAATCATGCAAGTGAACAACCCAATGGGCTTAGTATTTAATAAATATTAGCAGAGCTCGATAAGGCTCGCGAGCCTAACGAGCCAAGTAATTTCAAGCTCGAGCTCGACTCACTCGACCAAAAAGCTCGACTCGAGCTCGACTCGAGCTCGATAAGCACGAGTCGAGCTCGAGTATCTACCGAGTCGATCCCGAATAGCTCACGAGTAGCTCTACTCGTTTACACCCCTAACGTCGAGACGCTCCAGGCCGCCGTTTGCTGCACCGCCACCACCATCGAGCTCGCCGTGTCGTCGCGACCTCAACCCCGTCGCCTCCTCCTCCTTCCGCTGCCTGACGGGCCGTGACGCGCCGTTGACCCGGTGGAGAACCCAGCGGATCTGCTTCTCCTCCGCTCTGCTCAGCCGCCGTGCCGCCTTTCCACCGCCCTTGGAGTCGCCTCGAGCTCGCCTTCCTCGCGGCTTCCTTCTCTTCGCGTCAGTCGCGCCGCCGCCGTCATCAAGGTGAGCAACCCATTTTCACGGGCGGGTCGCGGCCGGGTCGCGCCTGGGTTGGATCCTGGGCAGCCCGATTTAATTTAAAAAAACAAAATATATATATATATATATATATTTATTCATATTCTGGTATTTAATTTTGGAAAAAATTATATGTTTACTTTGAGAAAATTTTGATCAATTTAATTCTGGTATTTTGAGGAAAATATAAATATATATATATACTTTGATAAATAATTAAGTTATGTTTTGGAAAACTATTACTAATTGGAAAAAAATATATATGTACCATGAAATAATTCCTAGAAATTTTATATATATATTATTTTCCCTGAAAAATTATGGTTGTGGAAATATATATATGTACTTTGAAAATTAAAGGTAATTATATTTTGTGTTGGAAAATATTATTATATATATTTAGAAAAAGATAAATACTATATATATTTTCTGGAAATTATAAATACGTTATTATTTTTCTGGGAAAATATGGTAATTATTGTTTTGGAAAAAAAGTATATTATTTTAATGAAAATATTTTGGAAAAAGAGTTTTAATTAAAGTATGGTACCGAAACTATATTCGGATATACGTACGGTATAATATTTTCGGTAAAAGATGATAATAAAAGATATGTAACCGGGATGGGATTATTTCGCAGTATTGGCATCATAGCATACTGATTATGTGCATTTATGTGTATATATTGTTCTGTTGTATAGGTTCGGATATCGGGCAGTTTCCCGAGGAGCCGGCTTGGGACCGGTCATTGTTTCCAGAGTTGAGTAATCGGCCAAGGTGAGGATGGATTTCCTTCAATATGTGCCTGTATTACTCGGTTATTATGTTTTGTTGATTATTGCATTGTTGGATGTTGCATTTGCTGTGGTATGTTTCGGGATGTTTATCCCATTGTCTTGATTGTGGTCGGGATGTTTATCCCATGTTGGTTTTTTGATGTTTATCCTTGCGTCTTTTTGGTTTAAGTATAATGGAATTAATCATAAATTGTGATAAGGATGTCGATCCTTGATTTTGGATAGGGATGTCTATCCCGGTATTTTGGTTAGGGATGTCGATCCCTGTGATTTAATTTGGTTGATGATAATATAATTGTCACGTGGTAAGTAGTGGTATGACTCGATGGTTTGAGACTGTTTCGTGGTGGCCGTGACCTGGGTTACTTGTGATAAGCATGTCTATGCTTGGGATGTCTATCCCGTGATTATTGTTGGGATGTCTATCCCTGGGTTCGTATTTTTGGGATGTCGATCCCTGGGTTCTCTTGGATTTGGTCTGGTACCTGAAATGTGTTGATAACCAGGTCTGACCTCTAGCTTATCCGTGACGGGGCCCGGAAAGATAAAATTGGAAATTGGATTTTTGTTTGAGTCTTTTTTGTCTTGGACCAGTTTTGGGTCGAGTCTTTTGTATTGGTATATATTTTGCTGTTAAGCCTGTGTTTTTGACCTTGAGTACTACAGTGTTGCATATTGATTGTCTATCCTTCGTCGGTGAGCACTTCGGACTCACTCCTCACCTGCGGGCTTTCATCCTGTATGATGAGTTACTTGTGGTACAGGTTTGGTGCATTCCAGACAGGCTGCGGCGTCATCCCTTGGACAGGACTTGGATCCATAGTTTGCATCATGTGTCGCATACAATGTCTTGTGAGTTATTAAGTATTCCGCTGTGCATTATTTTTACTATTGTTGGGCCATTGAGCCAGTTATGTTGTTATTGTTGTTTTTATTTTGGGCTGTTGAGCCCGAGTTATTGCTGTATACACTGTATGCTGGGCTTGATTTGGTTGGGTCGTCACAGTTCCAGCACGTGTTTACTGTGTACGGTAAATACGGGTCGGGGCGTTTCAATATGCATGCTAAGGTGGCAAATGTCCCAAAAAATTTTTCTTTTACCAAAATCATGGTTATAAGACCCGGACCGGACCGGTCGGTCGGACCCGATTAACCGCCACCCGGAGGCCTGGCCGGGTTTTTAGCCCATGCGGTTTTGTGCCTTTAAAAACCCGGGCGGGTCGTTCCGGGTTCTCCGGTTTTCACGGTTTTTTCGACCCGGTTACGGTTCAACCGGGTTGAACACAATCCCTTTTTTTAAGCTAAATGTCCAAATGACGTCGTTTAGTTTATGATCGTTGGCTGGTTTTAAAATAGAAAAGAAACAAAAGTGAAGTCTCACACAAGTCACAAAGTCACAATTCTTCTTTCCTTCTTTCTTCGACGCTGCTGCTGCTTGTAGGTTTTACAAAAACCTAATTCCCAAATCAATTGAACACCTTCTCTGCCACAGCCTAAGTCAAGACTAAGATCATTCTTGCAAGCAATCGCCACCATCATTGACAGAGCTGAACTCGCATCTTCATTAAGGGCCACTCTCTATCTTCTTTTCTCTACTGAAGAAGATTGTTTTGGTTTTTTGGAGTTGGCCACTGTTGAAGACGATTCGTCCTCAAAACAGGTCAGCCAATAATAGGTTCCGTTCCATTCTTTCTCTCTATTTTGCTTACCAAGTTGAAGATGCACTTAAATTTGAAGTTACAGTTTTTTTTAAAAAAAATAGAATGCGGCAGTAGAAATTAAATTGGAATTTTTCTACAGATTGTTTGATATTTTTCTACAGCTTTTTTTAAATAGAATGCGGCAGTAGAAATTACATTTGAACATTGTTCAAACCTAAATTCATTAGTTTTGGGGAATGGATAAAAATTATTTGTACAGTTTATTTATTTTGTTAATTAATTGCATCTCATATCTGCTACTGTATCTTATTCTTATCTTTGTTAATTAATTATGCTTAAATTGTTCTTTTAGGATTATATTCATGGATACACCAACTCCTACATCATCGGACAAGCAATTTGCTGACTCTAGTTCTACTTCTGTTCGTGGCAAGTCTGACCCTGGATGGGAGCATTTTCGATATGAAATTAGCAAAGAAGGGAAGCTAACTTTCACTTGTGTTCATTGTGGAAACAGTTATAAAGGTGGTGGTATTAATAGGATGAAAAAGCATATTGCTGGAATTAAGGGAGACATAGCACCATGTAAAAAGGTTGAAGCAGAAATTCGTTTTCAGATGCTGGAACTTATAAAGGATACAACAGCAAACAAGAAGGACTCAGATGTTGCTAAAAGAATTATGAGAGGGCAAGATGATGTTGAAGAGGTAGAAGATCAAGTGCAAAAGAGCATTCCAAATGAAAAGGCCGAAGCACAAAGTCAAGCAAAAAAAACAGTAGCATCCCAAGGAGGCAAAGGAAAGAGAAAAGCTGGTGAAACAAGTGCATCAAAACGTTTTGCGCTTGGAGCAAGTCCTGGTGCTCAAACCTCTTTGAAGAGTTGTTTAGCCAGCAAAGAAGCTAAACATAAAGCTTACATGGCAATTGGAAGATGGTTTTATGATTGCTGTATCCCTTTTAATACAGTGCAATCGATCTATTTTCAACCGATAGTGGATGCTATTGCTAATATGGGACCAGGATTCAAAAGCCCTTCGTATAACGACATACGAGTGAATCTTTTGAAAGATTGTAAGAAGGAATGCACCTTGTTCATTGAATCATACCGACGCAATTGGGCTACTAATGGGTGCACAATCATGGCTGATGGGTGGACTGATCAGAGGCAAAGAACACTAATTAATTTCTTAGTGTATTGTCCTGTAGGTCTAACATTCATCAAATCAGTAGATGCTTCGGATGTTGTCAAAGATGCCGCAATGCTCTTTGGTTTATTTTCAGAAATAGTTGAATGGGTTGGATCAAAGAATGTGGTGCACATTGTTACAGATAACGCAGCAAATTATGTTGCTGCAGGAAGGTTACTTCAAGAGAGGTATGAGAATATTTTTTGGTCTCCATGCGTAGCACATTGTGTGAATTTAATCTTGAAAGACATTGCAAGCTTGCCACACATAGAATCACTAGCATCACGTGCATCAAAGGTGACAGTGTTTGTGTATAATCATATTGCTATTTTAGCTTGGTTGAGAAAACAAGAGAATTGGAAGGAAATTGTGCGTCCAGGAGCAACCCGCTTTGCTACTACCTTTATTACATTGAAAAGCATAGTTGATCACAAGCAAAACTTGCAAGCTTTAGTGACAAGTCAATTTTACACAAGTCATAAGCTCTCCAAAAGTGCAAATGGGATTCTTGTTTCTTCTATACTCTTAGACAACAAGTTTTGGAATGATTGTGCAATAGCTGTTCAAATTGGAGCACCCCTCATTCGATTGTTACGCATAGTGGATGCTGATGAAAAGCCTTCTATGGGATATGTATTTGAAGGCATGTCTAGGACTATATCGGCAATTAAGAAATTGTTCAAGGACAAGGAAAAATTCTACAAGCCCTATACAGATATCATTGGCCAGAGATGGGATAAGCATTTGCGTGGAAGGCTTCATGCCGCTGCATATATGCTTAATCCGGCTTTTGCCTACAAAGATGATTATGAAGTCTTTTCAACCATAGAGGCTACGCAAGGCATTCTTGATGTTCTTCAAATTCCTAGTTTATGTGCTGATCCTAAGCAAGCATTGAATGAAATAAAAATTTACAGAGAACGTCAAGGAAGTTTTGATAGGGATTTGGCTTTGAGTTCTTGTACTAGTACACAACCGGGTAAGTAATTTCATTCACTCTTATGCTATTTATTATTTTCACAGCTCATAATTTACATATTATTTGAGTATATCTTTATTATTTAACTTTAACATGTAGATGAGTGGTGGAAAATATTTGGAGATAGTGCTCCACATTTGCAAAAGGTGGCCATTCGAATTTTAAGCCAAACTTCCTCTTCTTCGGGTTGTGAGCGGAATTGGAGCTTGTTTGAACGTATTCATACCAAGAAGCGGAATCGATTGGAGCATCAAAGACTCAATGATCTCGTCTTTGTGAATTATAATTTGAGATTAAAAAATAGGTACGGTGTTATTATTATTTTTAGTTCATATTATATTCTTATTGGCTTGTCAATAATATTTAATGTTTATGATGTTTTTACTAGGTTGTATTACAAAAGAAGAGAGTATGATCCTATCGATTATGAATGCATCGATAGAACTGAGTTTTGGGTTGAAGAAGAGCCCCCGGAAGATTTAACTTATGAAGATTTGGAGCAACCGATTTATGGAGAGAATGATGATGTACCTGTGCCAAATGAAACTGGAAAAACTGGAAAGAATAAGCGTACTCGAGTCCAAGGTTAGAGACTTAGAGTTTTAATTTTACACTAGTTGAATGAATTTGACACTCTATTTTGTGGGGCTTTAATGTGGACCTGCGTCACCTGACAACATACATGTGCTATGAATTTCTAAATTCTAAAATGCAATTTTTTTAAAACTGAATGCGCATTCTGGGTGAAAATTTAACTTGAATTGATGATTTGATTTGAAGCCCAACAAAAACTACTTCTAAAAGCCAAAAAAATCCAGAATAACTCACGTTATTTATCTTTTGTGCTCTGATAACCCATTATTTTTTTTAATAAAAACCCTTTATTATTTTATTATAGGTGATGAAGATGACGAGCTTATCCCTCCAATTGTGCCTACCAACCTTAATGTGAGTTCTTTTGCTGCTGAAGGTTCAAGCAATCTTTTTGAAGTCTTTGGTAATGTTGAAATGGATGATGACAATGGTGGTGATGATTGATGAAATTATAATATATTAGAGATGATGTATCCAATTTTATGTGTTGTGTAAGGATTTATTATGAGAATTGTACTTTAAAATTAGACTAGACATTGTCCTGGAATGGATTGGATTTTTTTCTGCAAAAAAATATTTACTTCAATTTCCCCCCGCCCCCACATATGTAATTTTAATATTAATTAATTGAAACCGGTCGGACCGCGGTCGGACCCGGTTGAACCGCTTGACCCGTGACCCGGAGGCCAGGCCGGGTTTTATAACCTTGACCAAAATAGATAAAAGAAAATGACCCTCACCATACCATACCCAAAAAAAAAAGAAAAAAAGAAAAAGAGGGCGGGGGGATTGTTTTTTTGATGATGATCAAATCCAGTGATTACATTACATTGATACATTACTCCCCCTACCGAAACCCTAACCCCCTAAAGCTGATTTAATAAAATAAAAGAATAAGCACCACCAAACCCACAACCACCGGCCAGACCCAGCCGCGGGATCTCTCTTCTACTTCCTCCGCGGGATAAAACACACACACACAGCGAGAGAGAGAGAGAGAGAGAGAGAGAGAGCAAAGCGAAGCGGTTTTATATTAAGAAGAATATGGGGAAGAAGAAGAAGAGAGCGTCCTCCAAAGTGTGGTGCTATTACTGCGACCGGGAGTTCGACGACGAGAAGATTCTGGTGCAGCACCAGAAGGCCAAGCACTTCAAGTGCCATGTCTGCCACAAGAAGCTCTCCACCGCCGGCGGCATGGCCATTCACGTCCTCCAGGTCCACAAGGAGAACGTCACCAAGTAATCAATTACTCTTATCTATCTATCTATCTATCACACTTTACTTCCCCCTCCCTATCCCTAACTCTTAATACTCTTAATTGATTTCACTCTCTCTCTCTCTCTCTCTCTCTCGGGGATTTGGTGATTGATTTTGGTTGGACATCCATGTTGTTTTTTTTGTTTCTCCTCCTCAGGGTGCCCAATGCAAAACCTGGAAGAGAATCCACCGACATTGAAATCTATGGAATGCAAGGGATCCCCCCTGATGTCCTCGCTGCTCACTATGGCGAAGAAGGTCATAATGGCCTCTCCCTCTCTCCCTCTCTCTTGTTTTTTTTTTTTGTTTTCCACTATTCTGATAAATAAATATGAAATTTATGCTTGAATCTCTTGCTAATAGTATCAGGTTTCTTGCAGAGGAGGAGGCTCCCACCAAAGCTGCCAAAGTTGATGTCCCCGCGCCTCAGCTTGTTGGTGGTGTGGTCCCTGGAACATTAGGCGTCACTTATCCTCCCCAGCCTATGGCTGCAATGCCGCCAATGTAGGCTTTCTTTTCCTCTTTCCTTCAATTTGGACATCAAGATGGTCTTCATACTTCGAAACATTCTTTTCTTGCAAGTATTAGGTGCAATTAAGCTTTGTTGTTTGCAGCTGATTGATAAACACTTGAACAGTCAAACATATGCTTTGATAGGTGAACCGCGTCTACTGGTTGTGCAGTATTGTTTGCTTCTCTTCTTTTTTTTTTTTTTTTTCTTCTTAATTTGGTCAGGCATATCGGTCTTACAGCTTCCCTTGTTCTCCGTCAGCTTTTAGAATCCTGAATTCTATCTTACTTAATCAGATGCAACTTGTAATTACTGATTGAAGTATTATGTTTGAATTCCCTAGATTATGTGAAGGACCAAATAATTGATCATGTACCATACAAAGTTCTTGCTTGTCCTCTATGTTGTTTCCCCTATTGACTGGCTAAGTTTGACAAATCTTATTGTCGAATGGAAAATGAATATTTCGGCATCTGCCTTGGTAAGTATTGCATTTACAATCTCATCACCTATCACGAATATTCTGAAGAACAAGTGCCTTTAGAAGCTTGTTGACTTTTAGAGGATAAGTCGAAAAACATTCATCTTCATCTTGCCAGCTAGAGAAGGTTAAGAAATAAAGATTGTACAGTGTACTGGGATTGGTTTGGTTGCGATGCTTGTGAAGCATATATAAGTCTGTAATCCTTTGCTCTTGCCTGCTTATATGGAAGTAAATTTTCTTTTTCTTGAGGTAACATGGTGAAACTTATGGGATATTCGGAAACGCATTGGAAATAAAAGGGCCAGATTCAGAATTTGAGGAGTCTTTGACGTCTCAGACATTTGAGGGCTGGGTTGGACGTTGGACTATTTTTTAGTTCGTGGAACTTTTGGCTGAAATATTATGTCTTTGATTATATAATACTTCTTGTTGTGGCGTTAGTTGGTTTGATAGGACAGTCAAGGGTCAGTCAAAACAGAAAATCTGATTAAGTCAAGCTGTTGATAGTTTTCCTGTTTGTGAGCAATATCCATGGAATATAACTTAGAAGGTTGAGGGAGTTTGGTAGTATAAAGAATTTAAAAGGAAGAGGTGGTGAAACCACGTTTCATGATATTTCTTTTCCTTCAAACAAATTGTTATAGGTCCATCATATTCTCAAAGGCACTAAGGTTCTAACTTACCTTAACTGAAAAGGAAATAGAAGAAGACCTTTCACACCAAGTATTGTTAAACTATACAAATTTTCCTTTGGGTTGTTGATTCTCACAAAACAATCTATCTCCCCCATTAAAAGGTGCTCTCTTCTGTAAATGGAAAACCAAACCATGTGTTGTAATAATCACGGCATGTAGAGTGTCTTAAAAGGATGAACAGAGTGTGTACATGTTGATGATCAACGAGCAAGAGCTGGCACACAAAAGAACTGTTGGGCTTCCTTTACTTTATTGTTGGATGCATTTTGTTGAAATGATGGGACATTGATGAATGTTCTTGGTGCAATGATTTTGAGTGCTAAAGCTTGACATTAACTTCTCAGTTCTAATCTCCTTTCCTTTTCTGGCTACAGGTATGGTTCCGCTGTACCAGTTCCACCAGCTGCCTGGCCAGTTCCTCCTCGTCAACCATGGTTTCCACCGCAGCCTGCAGTTTCGGTTCCTCCTCCACCTGTTGGTTATGCCCAACCGTTGTTCCCGGTGCAAAATGTGAGGCCGCCGATGCCATCAACTACGTCGCCTCTACTTCAAACATCACAAGTAACTCCTCCAGGGCTGGTCCCACCCCCGCCACCTGCTGCTGTTTCACAACCTCTTTTTCCAGTTGTTACCAATAATCTGTCTCAAAGTTCACCATATCCTGCTCCTTTGCCTTCAACAACTGTATTACCTAGTGTTCCTGCAGAAGTTAGGAGTGGAGGAGCTATTACAAATGTAGCAACTGGCTACCAAACACCAAACCTTCCAGGTTTGATTGATCTCTATTGATTTTCATTAAGATTTTGCAGATGTTGTAGCTGGTCTCATTTACAGATATTAGTTCTTGTCGCTCGTTTTAAGATTTCCGTGATAAATAATGACTTTTTTGTGCAATTTTTGGCTTCACTGATGATACTCTTTCTCTCAACCCCGCTGTTACAGGATTGTTCATCTTCTGTACTTGTGCTTTTACCTGCATATTTTTTTCGTTTGTTTTGAGCCCATCTCATTTGGCCTACATGGCTTTAGGTATGGCCCCAGCCAGCTCACATTCTTATGCCTCTGGTCCAAATACCGGTGGTCCGTCTATTGGACCACCCCCTGTAATTGCAAACAAAGCTCCTACAACTCAACCAGCTGTTAATGAGGTCTATTTAGTGTGGGATGATGAAGCAATGTCCATGGTAAAATTTTCTTTTGGTTTGGAGACCATATATTATCTGACATCTTTAGTAATAGCCTGCTGACGCTTGAATTTTGCAGGAGGAAAGAAGAATGTCACTGCCAAAGTATCAGGTGCATGATGAAACTAGCCAGGTAAGTTATGGCTACCTCTTTAATATTTGGAGTCCATCTGCATGTCTGACCAGATGGGTAGGCTTTATGCTTTTTGTTTCCAGATACAGTTGTTTACGCATTGTACCTATTTAGAGAGGTATTCCCTGTATGCACTTTCAATTCTGTTTCTTTTGATTCCTCATCTAGGCCCTTCAGTTAACAAAAGATTATATGCCAGTTAAGTATCTCATCCATACCAACTCTCATTGTTTTGATGGACCTGCTTGTTCCTTTTTTGATGCGACTATCTGATATGTGCCTTTTGGCAGTCTGTCTTTTGGCTTATGGGTTCGATTGGTTGATGGGCATCTTTTTTCCTTTCTTGGTTGCATTTTTTTTTTTTTTGCATGCACACACAACCTCAGAAGGTGCAAATATATTTATGCACTATTTATGCTGTAGTTAGTAATTTATACTTTGACAAGCGTGCTGGAATCAACTCACGGGTTCTCCTCCATAGCATCATTCTCAGTTAAGAAAGAGAGTATGTATTTGCTCATTTAAAATTTAAATTTATTTGGCTTTACATATGCTTTACTCCAAACTTTGGAGGTTTGGGTGGATAAAGATGATACCCAACAGATTTTTTTCTTATTCATAGAATGATTACGATTTAGTTTTATCGTCGAACAGTGAATTCCGACTTGGCCCAGGTCAGCTTCTTTCACAAAAGTTTGGTATATTTTGCTATAGGACCAAGCTTCTGAATATCTGGTTTGGCTGTCTGATCTGTTATCATGGATTATGACACATCCATTGACGGTTATTATTATTGCTTGTTTCAGATGAGTTCAATTGATGCAGCTATTGACAGAAGAATATTAGAAAGTAGGCTTGCTGGTCGAATGGCATTTTAGATCAACTGGAAACTATTGTTAGATTGGCATCTTTTTGAGGATGAGTGAGGTTCCGAAGACTGTAGATTCCCTCACGGACTGCAGAGTGAACTCCATTCTTATTTTTTGTTTTCGGGTTCTGCATTTGGTCCATTAATTAATTGTATTTTTCTTTTAAAAAGAAAGTGACAGGGGGGGGGAGCCATTTTCCATTATGCAGCTGAGATCTCGCAGAATTAGCTAAGTTAGTCATGTCGCTATCTTTTTATTTCTTTCAATTTTTTCTTCTCCAAAAGAAATTATATATTGGAGTTGACATTACAACGGTTGCAAAATTCGCCCCCCAGATTGTACTCTGGAATTCTACCCAAAAAAGTTTGTACTCTTGAACTGAGACTCGCTGTCCACGTTCTAGTTACGGACGTGTGTGCAATGTAACGACGGGATTTCAAAAAGTTGCTTTTATATTTGGAATTGGACCTCGGCTATTGCCTATGAGAAACTTCGGTGATCAAACCAGCCAGTTAAATTTGATCACCTCTTTATATATTATTTTTCTTTTGGTCCAGAGGTAATAGTAACGCTTCATGGATGTTGTTTTTTCTACTATCTATATTTTCTTAATGTTCTCCTAATTTTGGTGTAAAATCTCAGCCTGTCATTTCTTTTGGATCTGGGATTCTGTTACTGTTGGGGAGGTGACAAGTAGTCCCATACAAGATGGCTTTAATGTTAAGCTATGACATTCGTTTAACGGGAGTGTTTGATCAAAGCTAAAATTGACAAAAAGAACAGCAAAAAAAGTGTTTGATCTTCTAAAATTCATTCTTTTTTTTTCTTCTTTATCAAGATCTTCTAAAATTCATATTTTGTTCCAAATGTGAGTGAATACGTCTGATTGCATAGGTAATAAAATATTGGCTATTATGTTCTTTTGGAAAAGCAAAACATATTGTAAAAGATAACGATGGTGAGTCAAACTTTATTTAAAAACTAAATTGTCCTCGTGTTATACACTGGATGGTTCAGGTTGGTCTAAGTGGTGACATAAAGCATCAAAATATAGATATATAAAAATATTTATAGACATATATGTTAAAATACAATACATATTATTATAGCATAAATTATCAACCTTCTATCTAATTTAATTAAATGAAATTGAGTAAGTAAACAAAAAATTAATTACTTGAATATTAAAATTTAAACTATATTAACTTTTATAATGTATTTCAGGAAATTAAATATATTTTTTTTTTTTTTGCTTTTTGGAACCATAAAGGTTGGCACCACTAGCCCCTAGAGTGGTGCGTTCCCAAGACTCGAACTCGAGATCCCTTGGTTAAGCTAGAACAACTCCAACCAGTTGATCTAACCCATCCAGGTTAAATTAAAGGGTTTTTCTATCTTGTGCACTAGGGGCACATGATAAGCCACTAAGATTGGAAATAAAATCTCACAATCAATGAGCATTATTTTCCTGTAGACTAAAATAATCCTTCCATAATGGTAATTTGTGTAATATAATAAATATAACAAATAACAATGAAGGATTATTTCAGTAACTTGGGAAATAATACTCATTAATTGTGAGATTTTATTTCATTTCTTAGTGGCTTATCCATCGTTACTTTTTTGGATTCCGATAGGAAACTTTTGTAAATGTGGTTCCGGATATTCCTTTATCATTTCATCCACAAGTAGGACTTCCTCTAATTCTATGAATTTTGCTAGAAGGCTTTTTTCTTGGATATCATCGGAGAAGGTTTCAGATTAACTTGTATTCCACTAGGGGCACAAGATAAAAAAATCCTAAATTAAATATAATTATAGTACTAAATTTCTTGTTCTAGAATAAGTGTAACAGCCCGGGTAAAATTTGGATTTTTACCGGGACTGTAAAAGTCGTTTTACCGGGATTTACTGTTGAATTAATCTTGGGTAATTAATTCAAGGTAAATCGGGAGTCGTTTTTCGAAACCGAGGGTTTTCCCGCGCTCGTGATTTTCCCGCGGATTTTTCGAACCTAAGTTGGTATTTTTCGGGTTTCGGAATTTCTCGGAAAATCACACCGGAAAATAACTAAGGAGGTATCGGTTATTTTCTGGTCCGGATCGGATTCGCCCGTAATGCGGACGAACTTTATTATTGAGTTCATATGATTAACAGTTCATTTTCTCATCTTTATAACCGGGGAAGAATGGGAGCAGCAGGAGAGGAGAAGAAGAAAAAAAAAAAAGAAAAGAGAGAAAGAGGAGAGAAAAAAAGAAGAAGAGAAAAGGAATTTATGAAAATCGGGAAAAATAGAAAGAAAATACGAAAAAGGAAAAAAAATGGTGAGCAACTGTTCATCGTCACCCGGTTACCCCCGGTACTGTACACGACGAGCCGTTCGCCGCCGCTACACGCCTCACCGCCTCAACTGCCGTGCTCGCCGGTCCATGGCGACCTCAGCCCTGTTGCCGTCTTCTTCTTCCGCCGCCTGACGAACGGAGACGCGCCGACGACCCGCCTGCAGACCCATGGATCTGCTTCTTCCGCCTCCTGCGCCCGCGGCCGTCAGCCTTCCGCCGCCCTACCACCACTCCTCGCGTCGCCAGCATCTCCTGATGCCGCAGCTGAGCTCGTTTTTCTCCCTCGCGCCGCCGCCGACGTCGCCAGCTGCAGCAACCCGAGGTTTTGGATATCGGGCCGTTTCCCGAGGAGCCGGCGTCGGACCGGTCATAGTTTCCGGAGTTGAGTAATCGGCCAAGGTGAGGATGGATAACCCTTGATATGTGCCCGTAATACTGTGTTTGTTTTGTTGTAAGATTGAACTGCTGAATTGATAATGTCTGTTATTTGGTTGCTGTGGAATTTGTTGATGAGATGATTACTGTTGGTTGATTGACTGCTATGATGTTGTCGTTGTTGTTGATGTTAGACTGTGATATTGGTTTTGTGATATTGTGTTGAGAGTGATGATGAACTGGTCAATGTGGGTAATTGTGTGTTTTGTTGTTTGAATGAACTACTGAGAGGGTCATTGTCGGATATTTGACTGTTATGGTTATTGATGTTGCTGTTGTTGGACCGTGCTATTGGACGTGTGGATATAGTAATGAACTGTTAATTGTGAATAATTGGTGTTATATGTACTGTTGATGGATATTTGGTAATATGGAATTGTATTGGGTATTTGGCAGCTATGGTTATTGTTGTTGTTGTTGCTATGATGTTGATTTGCTTGATTGAACCGTTGTATGACTGTTGTTGGTTTATTGGAAACTGTGTTGTGATTGATGTTGGACTATGAGTAATTGATGTTATGAAACTGATGAAGGATTGGCCTGTTGTGTAACTTAAGCTATTAGGAAATTGGATAATTGTTTGACTGTTATGGATATTGTGATTGTTGACGGTAGACAATGTTGTGATGGGATAATTGGAATAAACTATTGACTGTGGATAATTGAGGAATGGAAATTGGAAATTGGAATTGGAATTGATATGAGTTGATGATATGTGGGAAGTAGTGGTACGACCCGATGGTTTGAAAATTAATTCTGGGATGCTATGGTCGGATACTTGGTTTGGATACTTGATTTGGTTGGCATGTTGATGCCTGTGGTTGGGGTATACCAAATACCCAGTGGTTCGGATATACCAAATATCCGTTTGGCTTGTTGCCTGTGGTTAGGGTATACCAAATATCCAGTGGCTCGGATATGCCAAATATCCGCAGTGGCTCGGATATGCCGAATATCCGCAGTGGCTCAGATATGCCGAATATCTGGTTAGCATGTTGTTGCCTGAGGTTGGGTATACCGAATACCCAGTGGTTTGGATATACCAAATATCCGGGATTTGAGATGTGGATTGGTTTGACCTAGCATCCGGAATTAATTGATAACCTGGTACGACCCTATCTTGTCCAGTGACGGGGCCGGAAGATAAAATTGGTAATAAAAATAATGAATATTCATTTGGTCTTGGCTTTGATATGATTTAGTAGGATTCCTCTATCGTGTTGTTGTGTTGGTTTCCTCTGATGTGTTGTTGAGTTGGATTTCTCTGTCGTGTAGTATGTGTTAGTTGTTTTGGCAGTATCCTTGTGATGTGATTGTTTTTGCTTATTGTTGTGATTGTTGTGTTTATTTCGAAAGTATTATATCTCTGTTTATCTTTCGTCGGTGAGCGCTTCGGACTCACCCCTCGCCTGCGGGGTTTCATCCCGTAGGATGAGTTGCTTGTAGTGCAGGAACGTACCGGGCGAGCTGAAGCGTATCCCTTGGACAGGGCTTGGATCCATAGGTTGCATTTGTGCATACAGTGTTAGTGAGTTTAAAGTCTTCCGCTGTGCATTGTTTTCGCTAATATTGGGCCATTGGGCCGGGATTTATTATTTATGATGTTTTACTATTTTGGGCCGTTGGGCCGAGTTATTGTAGTTCACACTGTATGCTTGGGCTTTATTGGGTCGGGTGGTCACAGTTCTGGCACGTGTTTACTGTGTACGGTAAATACGGGTCGGGGCGCTTCATTTTGGTAGCGGAGCGGGCGTTAGGTCTTGTCGGGCAGTCTATGTGTGTTGTTGTCTTGTTTGCATAGTTCGCTCCAGTTGTTTAATATTTTACATCATTTAGTTAGTGCATTATGGATCCAGTCGAGGGACGCCAGCTGTCGCGGAGCATACACACATAAGGTAAATGATGCCACAATATGCGAAAATACGAATATTATTAATA
>JAKUCV010002456.1:37888-95865 GCA_028386065.3 Turnera subulata | reverse complement strand
TCTTAGTGGTGAGTCCATAGTTGTGAGTGAGTTCTCAACTCAGAGGTACGGTTTTTATAGACAGGAGAAACACTGCTTAAGGGTATAAGCGACATCTCGCAATGAGTTCGGACATCTGGTAGAGAACACCAGAAGTTTATCGTGGTAGGACCTACGGACTTGATGATTGAATTTCGAGGACGAAATTTTCTTAAGTGGGCCCGTACCCCAATTAAATAAAAATAATGTAATTTAATGAAAAAGAGTTACCAAAATACTCTTGAAACCCGGGGTACCAAAAACCGATGCTTCGGCATACAAACATTTTCCATGAAAATGTATTAACAACGAGATGTCATAAATATGTTATCTTTATATCGGCAGTTGGCCGGAGTTGATTTTATGACATTATGTCGGCGTGATGCCGTGATGGCTTATGATTTGTTAAGCCGGTTGATCTCGTTTATTTTTATGACATCTCGTTGTTAATACATTTTCATGGAAAATGTTTGTATGCCGAAGCATCGGTTTTTGGTACCCCGGGTTTCAAGAGTATTTTGGTAACTCTTTTTCATTAAATTACATTATTTTTATTTAATTGGGGTACGGGCTTCCACAAAGTTAGACTCCAAGTCTTTGAATTTGTTATATTAATGGTGTGCTTTGTTGTTAATCTAGATTATATTCTAATTATATTATTTGGAGACTATATTTAGGATGAATTTTGATGAAAGTTAATATTTGTGAGATGAATTCTATTAAATTGATCCATTTATAAATCCAATTAATATTAAAAATTAAATTTTGTGGGCTCTTACCATCCTACGTTACATTTTTATGTTACGTTTTTTACAGGACCATTTCGAGTTTACATAAAAACTTGTTTTTAACAACCTTGCCTCTCTTCTAATAGTAATATTCTGGATATTTTCCTCTACATCTTCATTTCTCACCTCACAAATGGCATCATCTGGTGTGTTATCATTAACTATATTTCCTATTTTATGTGATGGCACTTTAAAGCATACTTATCAAACCCGGCCTGCTCGGTTCGACCGGTTGAACCGTGACCCGCAACATATTCTGGGTTTTTGGATGTGTTCAACTGGATTTGCAATTGAACCATGTAAAACTCATTGACCCTGCTGGTTTTGTAGCGACCTGATTGAACCGATGACTGGCCAGGTCAGTTCTAAATCACAAAACACAAAAAAAATTGTTTTTTCTATTTTTCATAAAATTATATTATTTAATGAAAATGAGAATTTATATTTATTTTTTATTATCAAAATATAGGCAAAAATTAATATATATAGATTAAAATAATTATTATTCCGGATTAATTACATTGAATTCCCGGTTCGAATCCGGTTGGACCAATGAACCACGGCCCGCAACCTTTTCTAGGTCTGCGTTTGAGTCGGGTCTGATAACTATGCTTTAAAGGTACAGTTGTCTGTGGGACCTACATCACTAGTGGCCCCACATACTTCTCCTATATTTCCATCAATGCTACTTCTGACCAGTCCCCTATACAGTTGTAACTTTACTTCATCATTATCACTAAGATAAGGGACACCCATAAAGTAATTTTGTCTCACACCATCCTCATTAATATCATCTTCCTCATTGTCACTATCATCATCATTCACTTCTACATCAACATTTCCAGCTACATTAACATTAGCCTCACTGTCTACACCTACCCATCCAATGTTAGCGTCATAATAAGCACCTGAACTCTCTCCAATATTACAAATTCTACCTGCTATAAGATCCACCACACTACTACTACCCACTTCATTCCCATCACCATGCATAATATGTACAGGCATTTCAGCCATAAAAATTTTTCCATGCTTTCTACCTTGCTCATCAATTCCTTCATGTTGGCAGACAAGTAACTAGTAGAACTATTTTCAACAAGGCAAAGAGAATCCGCAAAATAACTATCAGATTTCACTGCCTTATACCATAACTTCCATGGGATTAAGTATCTAGCCTCCTCACTTATGCCAAGCAATATTAAGTAAGGAAGATGGTCTGCATCACATTGTTTCTCAAACTTAATACCCCCTCCATACCTCCACCCATCACCGTCATTATTATCGACCAATATACCACCAAGAAAATACTTAAATAATAATTGGTCATTACCCATATTGTTTTCCTACTAATGGCAAACACAAAAATACAAATATATTATACAATCGATATATTACTTGGAATTACAAAAAAAAAATGTATATAGCATATGTATATATCCCATTGCACAAAGTTATATGGCAGTCCACAAAGCTAAAAAGCAATTCTCAACCACATAACAAATTTAGAGTTTGAACAATTCTCAATTCTCAACCACGCAAACTTTAAGGTTTAAACAATTCTCTCCGCTAGTCAAAAAATGAATATAACACAGCACACACAGAAAAGCCAAAAGTATAAAAATTTAGAACACCTACCTTCCTGACCTCCTTTATAGCTAGAGAAAACGAAATTAGGGATTTCAACGTGATTATGGTTTGGTTTGATCGATTTCCCATTTTTCACCTCCTCTTCTCCCTGGAAATTAGGTTTTGCTTTCTTTCTTTCTCTTTTTCTTTTTTTCTTGTAACAGCCCGGGTAAAATTTTGGATTTTTACCGGACTGTAAAAGTCGATTTACCGTGATTTAATGTTGAATTAATCTTGGGTAATTAATTCAAGGTAAATCGGGAGTCGTTTTTCGAAACCGAGGGTTTTCCTGCGCTCGTGATTTTCCCGCGGATTTTTCGAACCTAAGTTGGTATTTTCGGGTTTCGGAATTTCTCGGAAAATCACACCGGAAAATAACTAAGGAGGTATCTGTTATTTTCTAGTCCGGATCGGACTCGCCTGTAATACAGACGAAATTATATTATTGATTCACATGTTAAATAGTAACATTACAGTTTATAAAAAGAAGAGAAGCCGGTGGAAGAGGAGAGGAAAAGAGGAAAAAAAAGAGAGAAAGAAAAAAAGGAGAGAAAAGGAAAGGAAAAAGAAAAAGAGAGAAAAAGAAAAAAAAGAGAAAAAAAAAGAAAAGAAAAAGAAAGAAAAGAAAGAAAAGAAAAAAAGGGGAAAATCAGCAAATAAAAAAAAAGAAGAAGAGAGGAAAAAGAAAGTGGAAAAAAAAATAATAAATCAGAAAAATGAAAAAAAAGAAGGAAAATCAGAAATAGAGAAAAGAAAAGAAGAAAATAGAAGAAAAGAAAGAAAAAGAAAAAAAATAACCCGGATGAACAGTGGCCACCCGGATCCTCTTCTCGGGTACTGTTCATGAGGTGGAGTTTCCGACCGAGTCTCGTCACACCGCCCACATCGTCGCCTTCGCCACGCCGTTGCTACCTCACCCCTGTCGGCCCCGCGCTCTTCCGTCGCCGGAGCCACCGTCACGCGCCGACGACCCGCCTGCAGACCCATGGATCTGCTTCTTCCGCCTCCTGCATAGCTGCCGACGCCGCCGCGCCCAGTTTGCCGCCTCTCTCGCGCCGCCCTTCGTCCGCCGCAGCCGTTGGTGTGGTTGCTCTCCTCCCTTGCGCCTCGCCGTCGTCGCCAGCTGCACGACCCGGAGGTAAGACCCGAAAGTTTGCTTAGATCCGTTTCGTGGAAACGGGTCGCGGATTTGGTTTCAGTTTGTTTGGGTTTCGCGTGGGCTGGGCTTGGGTTTCTGTTGGGTTTGATTTGTGGGTTGGGTTGTGGGCTGTGTTGGGCCGGGCTGAGCGTGGGCCTGTTTCGGGCCTGCAGCTTTGGTCTGGGCCGACACTATTCACGGCCCAGTCCGTTTTAATTTAAAAAAAACTATATTTATATATATTTATTAATTAATTAATCTGATATATAATTTTGGAAAAAAAATATATAGTTATTTTGAGTAAATTACTGCCAATTTAATTCTGGTATTTCCAAGAAAATATAAATATATTTATTTTGATAAATAATTATGTTTCGTTTGTAATTTATTATGGTTAGTTTGAAAAAAAATATATATGCCTTGGAAATAATTTCTGGAAAATTTATATGTATATTATTTTCGTCTGGAAATTATGTTTATGGAAATTATATATATATGTACTTTGGAATTAAAGGTAATTATAATTTTGGTGTTGGAAAATATTATTATATATTTAGAAAAAGATAAATACTATATATTTTCTGAAAATTATAAATAGGTTATTATTTTCTGGAAAATTATGATGATTCTTATTTTAGAAATTATAATTATTTTATGAAAATATTTTTAAAGAGTTTTAATTAAAGTATGGTACCGAAATTATATTCGGATATACGTACGGTAATTATTTTCGGTAAATGGAAGTAATAAAGGATATATAACCGGGATGGGATATTTCATAGTATTGGCATCATAGTATACCGAATATGTGCATTTATGTGTATATATAGTTTTGTGGTATAGGTTTGGATATCGGGCAGTTTCCCGAGGAGCCGGCGTCGGACCGGTCATTGTTTCCGAAGTTGAGTAATCGGCCAAGGTGAGGATGGATTTCCTTCAATATGTGCCTATATTACTCGGTTATCATGTTTTGATGATTGTGCATTGTCGAATGTGCTTTTGCTGTGTTTTGGTTCGGGATGTTAATCCCGGAGTCTTGTTGGGTATTTTTGGGATGTTTATCCCCGTATTGATTTTCTGTGTCGTTTGGAATATTTGGTTTTGATAACGATAATATAATTGTCACGTGGTAGTAGTGGTACGACTCGATGGTTAGAGACTGTTTCGTGGTGGCCATGACCTGGGTTACTTGATAAGCATGTCTATGCTTGGGATGTCTATCCCGTGATATATTTTTGGGATGTCTATCCCTGGGTTCGTATTTTTGGGATGTCGATCCCTGGGTTCTCTGAATTGGTCTGGCACCCGGAATGTATTGATAACCAGGTTTGATCACTAGCTTATCCGTGACGAGGCCCGGAAAGATAAAATTGGATAATTGATTTTTAATTGAGTCTTTTGGTTGGGCTGTTTAGCCTGTGTCTTTGACTTGAGTAATTTTAGTTGCATATTGATCGTCTTTCCATTGTCGTGAGCACTTCGGACTCACCCCTCACCTGCGGGCTTTCATCCCGTAGGATGAGTTATTTGTTGTACAGGCTTGGTGCATTCCAGACAGGCTGTTGCGTCATCCCTTGGACAGGGCTCGGATCTATAGTTTGCATGTGTCGCATACAGTGTTAGTGAGATATTAAAGTCTTCCGCTGTGCACTGTTTTTATTATTATTGGGCCAATGGGCCGGATTTGTTACTTATGTTGTTTTATTATTTTGGGCCGTTGGGCCGAGTTATGGTTGTATACACTGTATGCTGGTCTTATTTTGGTTGGGTTGTCACAGTTCCGGCTCGTGTTTACTGTGTTTGGTAAATTCGGGTCGGGGCGTTTCATTTCTAATCGAAACGCTTTTATTTCTTTTTGTTTCTCTTTCTCCCATTACTCTTTGGTCAAAACCCTAGGGTAACATTAGTTGTTGTTTGGTTTTGAGAATAACCCATCCCTCCATGGAATGGATCAAAAATTCACATAATCCGGGTCTAGTGGATGCAACCTTATTGACACGTGGCATAGATTGAGTACAGGTACCAAAATCCACCGAATTCAAAATATGCAGTGACAAAATCAACAAAAATTGGGTACATAGACAACATTTTGAATAAATGCATAGTACAATGACAAAAAATGTCATTTACCCGGGAAGTTCACAATTTTTTTTATCTCCTCCTTAACAGTATATGGAGTTTTTTTCATTTTTTAAAAAAAGCATATGGAGATTTTTACATTATCACGCCCAACAACCAAGCGATTATATATATTGATATAGACTACATAGTTCATATTATTATTCTTGTTTATTCCTTATTTTGTATATAGGTCATATTTTTGACTCTTTAATCAATTACGTAAGTGTTATATTTATCTATAATAATTTTTCATAATTTTTAAAATTTATTCATAAATTTTAGTCTTTACAAAAGATTTTTTGTAAGCATTATTTTTGTTATTCGAGTATTTTAATCTTGTTCTTCATATTTTTTTAAAATGTTCTTCTTTATAACTCTTTATATTGATTAATTATAACAATTTCACGTAGTTTAGAAAAGTATTATGATGAAATTCTAAACAAAAAGAGTTATTATAGGAGATTACATGTCATTTATTAGTGTATGACACGTCATTCATTATTCTTCTTGATATATAGTATATATAGATATAGATAGTATAGATATATATGGGGCTGCAAATGAGTCGAGCTTGCTAAAACTCACTTGTTAGATCGTGAGCTTGGCTTATTTAGGTTCTCTTTTAAGGACTCGTGAACTCGACTTGTTAGGCTCATTAAGTAGCTTATGAGAGATTCATTATTCATGGTCTTTGAAAGAAATTAAGCTTATAAATTACATTCAATTAGATTAAATCTTGGATGATAAAGTAATTTAACTAGGTCATAACCAACAAACTAAGATTACTACTTTGTTCAAAAGCTTCAAATTTATTAATTAACATGTAATAATTATCAAAATATGAAATATTTGTGAATTTTTGGCCCAACTTCACTGAAAGGAAAAAATATGATTCTTTTATACGAAATGTGGAAACAGTTGAAAACATTAAGACAGAATTAGATATATACCTAGATGAAGGAGTTTATATGTCTTGAGTTTTAATGCATTGGAATGGTCAAAGGCCAACAATTTGAAGTTTAAAATTTTATCAAAAATAGGTTGCGACATATTGCCCGTTGTGAGCTTCAAAATCAACTTCTAGTGCTGGGAAAGAATTATTGATCCACATCGTTGATCTTTAACTACAAGTAGCTCAAGTTTTAATTTATGGGAGAGATTGGTACATAAACTTTTACGGTCTACGAGGAGAAAAGGAGAGTACATAACAATCTTAAAAAGTAGTATTATACTTATTAATAGTAAATACATAAATCCCTTAAAATTAATAAAATAAGTTTTATTAAAATATTAATTTCTTTCTTTGCAGGAAAAATTAAAGAATATATATTGCCTTAGGAAGTGTGTGTAAGCCGTCTATACTCAAGGAGAAAACAAATATATGTCATCAACTAATATTTTTTTTGCGTTGCTGAATTTTCTTTATTATTATTCTTGAGGATAATTATTTATTAATTTGCAGATTTTATCAAATTTTTTGTTTGATTTTGCTTTGGTACCATACTGGCGATGGACTCTGCTTGCATGTTGAGAATAAAGGACAAACATAACAAGTTTTTATTGTCATCCTTTATGAATAGGTAAAGTTTCTTAAGTTAGACATTAGAACTTTTAAATAATGTATTTTATTTTAAGATTTTGAAGTTGGAATAATAATTTATTTTTAATTTTTATTGAATATAATAAATTTATCATATTTTAAAAATATTTCTATCATTATTTTATTAATAAAATATTTCTAATTTTTTATGATATAATAGTTAATATGATTGACTAGTTAAATTATTAGTTAAAAAATATTTTTTTTTTCTCACGACCTTGACTTGCAATTATGGGCTCGTTTATGGCTCAATAAGGCTTACTAAACGGGCCAAGTTTAAGCCGAGCCTGAGCCTACCAAATTCTTAATGAGCTAAGTTTGAGCTTAGTATCTAGGCTCGAGACAAATATGAATCGAGCTTGAGCTTAGCTAAATTTTCACAAACCGAGCCTAAGCCATCGAAAGATTAACTCGGCTTGGCTCATTTGCAGCCGTAGATATAGATGATAAATAGCATTCAAATATCAATGATAACATGAATTGGACAAGAAGAAACAAAGCAAGTACAATAAAAGCCACAAACCATAAGGATGAGATCGAAAAAACCTTAACAATTACTACGATGTAGAAGGCACATAACATTGCTAGCTGAAAGAGTGGGAGGGTGGCATCAGGGAGCTAATTATTCTACTTCACTGCCTTTTGGCACTTGCGAGGAAGTGGCTTGCCTTCGAAGAATTTGGGGACAAATTAGTGAAAATAAAAATACATAAAAAAATATGAGTTTTTTTTCTTGGGTCTTAGGGATATATAATAAGTCAAAAAGGAAATAAAATTTCATAATTAATGAGTATTATTTTCCTACAAACTAAAATAACAGTTACATACATTGCTAGCATGGCCTTGGTCTGTCTCTATACATCATGGATTTCGAGAGGCCAACTTGGTGGCTGACACTCTTGCCAAAGCGAGCCTTTTTCTAGACTTCTTTTTAGTGACAGCAGACACACCCCCTCGTTAGTGTATGTATCAGCTTTTGTTACATGCCTCCGGGCAAAGGTGCTTCGTGAGTTCATGATGAAATGCTTTTATATTCCCTTCTATACCAAAAAAGACTAACATAACACAAAGAGTGATTTGTGTGGTATAATTAATCCAGGCATACCATAACAATGAATTATTTTAGTTTGTAAATAAATAATACTCATTAATTATGAAACTATTTCATATGTCGCTAGGACACAAGATAAAAAAAAATTCAAAAAATATAATAACCCAAATTGGAAATATAGAACAGTCAAAAAATCATGATGAAAACTCAAATCCCTTCTAAGTTTCTAGAAGGCAAAACACTGCTAAATCAACAGGTCATGTAAAAATCTTCTCTCCGCAGACTTTTAGCTCATGAAAACCCCACATCGCCGCCAATTGCGATCAAAGAATGGATATGGAAATATCCATCTTGCAAAGCCTTTAAAAGAACTGGCAAAAGTGAGTTCATGTATTTGTTTTTTTCAAAAGGCGATCAAAATCTAGAAGATAACCCCAATATATATTATTATTGTTGGGGAAAACTGCAATAGATTTGCGAAAAACTAAAATAAGACAAAGATGTAACGTGGTTCGGCCTTAAACTTGCCTACGTCCACGATCTTCCAATCTTCACTAATAAAAAAATATTAGTACATCAATTCTCCCAAGAAAAATACTCCTCTCAAGTCATAAAACTTTTTTCTACTCTTATTCTACTCTAGCTGCGCACCCACAATTATTCTGTAGCTCTAAAAAAACAAAACACAAACCTCCTATTTATAATAGCTAAAGAGCTACTACTTGGAGGACACTCCAAGCAAAATTAATTGTTCTACTTTTCCTTCAAGCCAAAATATAGTTTGGGCCAAGTCCAATTACAGCCCAAATCCCAATAATCTCCACCTTGGGCTGAATTGGGCTTGGTGATCTTCGCAGCTTCATCTTTCTTCATCCAAATCTGCTTCAGTGTTCTATATGTTGGTGCGCGGCTATCTTCGCTGCTACTAGCCATCATTGCAAAATCATTCTTCCTATTATTGGATGCAATAATATTCTGCCCTCTGTCTGACTCTGCACAAGCCTCAATCTTCGTACTGCTCTTCACTACACTTCCAATCAACCTGTAAAGATTCTTCTCTATCAATTCCCCCTTCATAATTACCAAGGCGCCTTTGGTAACCTTCAAAGCTACACCTCGAGAAGAAAAACCACATCCTCTCGAATCAAGTCTACCTAGGGAGATCAAATTTCTTCCAAACTCCAGCACGTGCCTCACATCTGCAAAAGTCTTGACAAATCCATCATGCATCTTGATCTTCACACTACCAATACCATGAATTTTTAATTCATGATTATCTGCCAATGCAACTGCTTCTTCACCACTGCAAGGCTTGTAGCTGCTAAACCACTCCTTATTTGCACAAATATGAAATGAACAGGCAGAATCAAGAATCCACGAATCTTCAACTTTGTGCTCACCTTTTCCTTCTTGTACCAGGAAGGCATCACCATCTAAATCATCTTCAACAATCGCAGTCTCACCAGACTTCTTGCCATTTTTCTTCAGTTCTTCCATATCCTTCTTCATCTCCTCACAATAAAATTGGATATGGCCCTTCTTGTGACAGTGGTAACACTCTGTAATCAACTCTTCCTGTTGACCTAGATCTAGAATTTCTTCAAAACTTGTTAGACTGTGATGGGCCCCTGCCACGGTTAGCCTCTGCTACGGCAACATCTTCACCTGTATTACTACTAGACTCGTTCAACTTGAAATTCTCCATCAGTAAAGCTGTCACATCTGCAACTGAAAGAGTCTGCTTCCCAACAGACAATGAATTCCTCAAATTATCATACGAATGCGGAAGAGACATCAACAACAGCAGGGCCTTATCCTCTTCTTCATACTTCACATCAATACTAGCCAACTCCTTAATCAATTTATTAAATCTATTGATGTGATCTACAACATGCGTACCTTGCTGCATCTTCAACTGGTACAACTCTTTCTTCATAAACAACCGGTTTGTGGGTGACTTCGACATGTAGATATCTTCTAATTTCTTCATCAGCTCCACCGGACTTGTCTCGTCCATCACACTGTACTTCACATCTGGCGCAAGAGTTAATCTGATGGTACTAACAGCTCGCTGCTCAAGCTCCTCCCAATCTTCATCCTTCATGTCCTTTGGCTTCTTCTCCTTGCCAAAGTGCGTCTTCATCAATCCTTGTTGCACCAACAGATCTTTGATGCTACTCTGCCAGAGACTGAAATCCTTCTTGCCATCAAACTGCTCCACCTTAAACTTTGTGCCTGAACCCACCATCGCGAACCTTTATCGAACCCACGCTCCGCTACCAGTTGTTGGGGAAAACTACAAAAAATTCGCGAAAAAATAAAACAAGACACAAAGATTTAACGTGGTTCGGCCTTAAACTTGCCTACGTCCACGATCTTCTAATCTTCACTAATATAAAAATATTAGTACATCAAATCTCCCAAGAAAAATACTCCTCTCAAGTCATAAAACTTTTTTCTACTCTTTTCTACTCTAACTGCGCACCCACAATTATTCTGCAGCTCTACAAAAAACTAAAAAGCTACTACTTAGAGGACACTTCAAGCAAAATTAATTATCCTACTTTTTTTTCAAGCCAAAGTATAGTTTGGGCCAAGTCCAATTACAGCCCAAATCCTAATAATTAGTGAATGCAGGCATACGTCCCTGAATGAGAAAAACCTGGCAACAATCATAATGAGAATTAATTTTCAAGATCCTAATGTGGGAAAACGGAAAACTATCACTCAATAGCTTGATTCATGGAAGGCAGTTGCAGCTCGCGAGAACCAACATATACTTTTCTTTTTCTTTATTGATAATCGAGACCCAGCATATACTTGCTTTGGAAGCTCCTTGTACTAAACTGATTTAATTAGATTCATCCTAGGTTAATCAATTACTTCCTAATGAAGAAATTAATCCTATCAATTAATGTGGCTGAATCGTTTATATAAAAACATGTGTGATTCTCAAGTTGCACAGTCCAGTGAGATGTTGAGTGATGACTGTATTCTGAGAAATCAAAGTTTCTCAATTGTACGTTCTTTAATCTCTCTTTTTTTTTTTTTTGTGTTGCATGCTTTATGAGGGCCTGGAAGTTTAGCTTTATGATTTTTATGCATGCAAAAACTGAATCGGATTATAATTTCTTGATCTTGTTTATTTGATTGTCAGATATATATAGAGAAAGATATAGCATTTTGTTTTCCATCATTTTCTCATGAAGTTTTGAAACTCATGACGTGAGAATCCAAGCCAATAAAAACACGAAACTTGTAGCTTGGGCTGGAGAAATATGGAGGTACTATAAGGCTAAGGGATGCATCTCTATAATAAAAGTAATTATCTCCTATTTTTCTTTTAGCAGAAGAAAAATTGATATAGTGAGTATATGTTAACAAAAATACTAGCCAGGGGCATTGCAAAAGCGTACACATGTCGTGATTTACTGATTCTAAAGTTTTTTTCTTTTTTTTAAGAAAAGTTCTAGCATGTGTCTGTATATAATTGGATATGTGAGAATATGTTTTTTTTGGTAGAAAGACGAGGGCAAAGCCCTATATCAATTCAATATTAAGATGAAGTTACAGCCAAGCGAGGGGTAATAACCCCCATAGAGTCATAGACGAGCAAATACAATAAAGCATCAGGGGGATCCGGTAACAACACCAAACCAGGCAGCCATGTTGAGGCAGCACGAGCCAGGGCATCAGCAAGGCGGTTACCCTCACGAAGAGTGAACCTTAAGGAGACCTCCCAATTAAGCTGCATCAGTCTTCGGAGCTGCTGGAGCAGCGGTGTAGGCAAATCCGGAACTGGAGCATCATCCCGCAAGAAGGAAATAAGGGGGAGAGAATCAGCCTCTACCTCCACTTTACGGTAGCCATTCGCCCAAGCTAAATCCAATCCAGTCACAAGCGCCCATCTCTCCGCATAAAGAGCAGAGCCATCACTAAGGAAAGCACCAAACCCAGTTAGCCAACGACCTGTATGATCCCGAATGACTCCTCCAGCACTTGCACCTGTACCTACCAAAAAAGCACCATCCGAATTAATCTTCACCCAACCATGGGCCGGGGGAGACCCCAACCGAAGCACGCACCCCCTGATACACTCCATTCACAGCAAAGGCGAGAGAAGCCACTTGGACATCCTGGGCTCTAGACAGGATCGAGTACAAAATGCTCTGGGAGGAGGACACCTTTCCCTCAAAGACAACCAAATTGCGATCTAGCCAGATGGAGTAGAGAGCAATGGCAAAGATCATATCCCAAGCCGCAGAGGAACGCAAGGAAGAAAAGCGCTTATAAAGATTACTTGCACACCACCTCAAGAAATCCAAGTGAAAGAACAACCCCCAAGAGCTAGGGTTAAGCAGCGAAGTCCACATATTCTGAACCACTAGGCAATCGCGAAGCATATGTAGTAAGGTTTCCGGATTTCCCTGACACCTAGGGCATAAAGATGAGGCAGATAAAGGCCGTCGGAAACGCTCAGCATTAGTAAGTAAACGCCCATGCAGAACTAACCACATGTGCGACCGCATACGCTGTGGGACCTTGAGTTGCCAGACCCTCTTCCAAATAGGCTCCTGCTCATCCCAACTCTCTGAACTCAACAAAGCATAAGCTGATACAACTGTGAACATACCACTAGCAGAGCCTAACCAACATGGAGAATCCGCCGCCAGATTCCCTCCCGGAGGATCAACCATAAATAGCTGTAAGCATATCGATTCCGGGAGATAAGCCGATATCACATCCCATCTCCATTGACCCAGATGATCCACATTCTCACTCACCGATCTACCCACAAGCTCCTCAGGAAGAGGCAAAAGCACCGCAGCAGACAGAACACCAAGGTCAGGGCACCACAAATCCTCCCAAAAACAAGTCGCTTGACCATTACCCAACGACCAGGCAATCCCCTTCAACAAATTCGGCCACAGACCACAGATACCCCGCCACAACGGAGAGCCATTACGCTTATCAAGGTGACTTGGGGTTGGAAGAAAACTAACATTATATTTAGAGCACAAAACCCGAACCCACAAAGCCTCCTTAGAAGTAAGAATGCCCCAGGCTAACTTCATCATAAAGCAGTCATTCATCACACTAGCAGGGCGAATACCTAGGCCCCCCGACTTCTTGGGCTGTGCAATGGTCTCCCAATTAACAAGATGTAACTTACGACACTCAGTTGAACTCCCCCAAATAAACTGCCGACATTTAGCATCCAGCTCCTGGCAAATGCTTTTTGGTAACCTCGCAGTCTGCATAGTGAAAGTCGGTAACGGAGTAAGCACCGACTTAACAAGAGTAATACGACCCGCCATTGATAAGGATCTAGCTTTCCAACCACTCAGCCGACTAGAGGCCTTCGTCAAGATCTCCTGATAAGTTAGGCGGGTCACCCGGTCATGGAGCAAGGGAACCCCCAAGTATTTCCCTAAATTCCTGGTCTGGAGAATATTACATACATTACTCAGCCTTAAGCCCAACTCCTCAAAAATATTCTTAGAGCAAAAGAGCTTCGATTTCTGACGGCTAACTCGCTGACCAGATTCCAAACAAAAAGAATCCAAGCACTCCAACATACACCTAGCCTGGTCCTCAGAGGCTTCCCCAAATAACAAGAGATCATCAGCAAAGAAAAGATGGGATAAAGGGGGTCCATTCTGGCCAAGGAGAATCGGCCGCCAGACTCCTGTACGCACCCGCTCAGAGATAACATGCCCTAACTGCTTCATACAAAGCACAAAGAGATAGGGGGATAAAGGATCTCCTTGCCGAATACCTCTAGAAGGACAAAACACATCCGTAGGACACCCATTCCAGAGGATGCGCATCCTAGAAGTAGAGACACAGGCCATGATAAGCTTAACCACAGGAACTGGCACCTGAGCCAGCAATAAAGTCTCCTCCAAGAAACTCCACCGAATCCTATCATAAGCTTTCTCCAGGTCTATCTTCAAAGCCATCATCCCAACACCAGTAGTACGACTCTTCATTGTATGGATAACCTCCTGAGCAATGATGATGTTATCGGTAATATGCCGACCAGGAACAAAACTACCCTGTTCCGGACTTACTACCCCGTCCATTATCCCCCTGAATCGGGAAGATAGTAGCTTCGTTATATTCTTATAAGCAACATTACAAAGACTGATAGGCCGAAACTGGGAAATATGGGAGGGATGATCCACCTTAGGAATAAGAACAAGGAGTGTGTCATTAACTCTAGGATCCAACCTCTGAGTCATGAAAGCATCCCGCACAAAATGGAACATATCCTCAGCAACCAACGACCATTGACTTTGATAGAATAGGGCATGCAAGCCATCTGGTCCTGGGGCCTTCAGGGCCCCCATACCAAAAACAGCCCTCCGAACCTCCTCCAATGTGATTTCTGCATTCAGCTTCTCCACCAAACCCTGAGCCACAACCGGAAACCCACCTAGCAAGACAACCGAACCCTGAGCCCCCTCCTCCTCATACAATTGGGAAAAGAAATGCACAGCCATATGTTGGAGCCCAAGCGAATCATAAACCCACTCTCCTTGCTCATTCTTCAAAGCTTTAATCCGATTCTTCTTCCTCCTAACCTTCGTACTCTGGTGGAAGAAGTGAGTGTTTCGATCCCCCTGCTGTAACCACTTACACCGCGACTTCTGCATCCAGATAAGCTTCTCACGAACAAGGATTTGCTCATACTCAAGCCAGAGTTGAGCTTCCAACCGCCGCAAGAACCTAGTGGGACGGCGATCCAAAGCCAACTCCACCCCTTGTAAGCGTTGTAACAAGCGTCTCTTCTGATAGAAAACATTGCCAAAACACTGCTTATTCCAAACCTGCACTGCATCCCGAAAGTTAGAAATAATATCCACCATGACACCACTATAGTGCCAAGTATCACGGACCAGGGTAGTAAACTGGGAATGAGTAAGCCACGCCGTCTGAAATCTGAAGGGGCGAGGCGATCCAAAACCCTGACTGGATGTCGCTTCCCTAAGCAGAAGGGGTCTGTGATCAAACTTAACTCTCGGAAGATGGAACACCGAAGCGCCCTCAAAACGGGACCGCCAACTATCATTCGCTAAAGCTCTATCCAGGCGTCTCCGAAGCATGCCCCAAAACCATGTAAAACGGGGACCCTTAAAACCCAAATCAGTAAGGCCACAATCCTCAATCCAATCCCGGAATCTCGTCAACCTATTAAACTGTACAGTAGTGCCCCCTTGAGTCTCCTCAGGATGAGCAATAGCATTAAAATATCCTATAAGCACCCAAGGATCAGAAATCCTTGCACTAATAGACAACAACCGTGGCCACAAAGAACTTTGTCTACTCTCCGACGGACTAGCATAGATAGCAGAGAGATAAAAGGGTTCCTGACCATGTGGTGACACCCGGACATGAAGGAACTGTTCGAACCTCTGCTCCACTGAAATAGACAAATATTCCGGCCTCCACAAAACCCAGATACCACCTGAAAACCCTCGTGCATCCTCACGAACCCAACCTTGAAAACCCAAAGTGCGAATAACCCTATCAGCTGTGTTACCGCTAATCCGCGGTTCCTATATAACTGCCAAGTGAACTCTATATTGTTGAACCATATCTCTAAAGGAGCTAGAAAACAGATCGCTCTTCGCTCCTTGACAATTCCATGACAAATAATTAAGACTATCCATTAAAAGTGAGAGGAAAATCCACCACCAATTCCCTACTCCCCACCTGCTGGGATCCTGAAGCTGCCAACCAATCCTTATTTCCACTGACATAGGCACCACCCATAGTTTTCACATCCCCTGATGGTGTCGTAGGAGGTACCAAATCCATCAAAGGAGCATTAGCCTTTCTAAATTGTTTGGGAATACCAGCCTCCATATGAAAGACATTCTCCGTTGTAAAAACTTTGGAGGTCTGTTCCTTACATTTCAAGGATGGAGGCTCACACGCACTTGACTCCTCAAGCCCCTCCATAACATCATCACTATTAGACACACCTGCAGCAACTACCACTGGTTTTGCATGGGATTGCATGTTCTTAGGGTAAGAGAGAGCTTGCTTAAACTTATCCAAATTAATAGCATCATCACTTACCTGCCCCTTACCATTCCCCACCATAGAAACCGTTGAAGTATTCGTCTTGGAAGCCGACCCCAGTACCTTTCCCTCCCTAGATGAAGACTTCTTCGATTTGCCAGCAGACTTCCTCTTAGGCTCAGATGGAACCGGCTATATAGGGGGTGCAGAGAACACTACCGAACCAGCAGGAGCTGTAGTGGAAGACGATGGAACATCAGCGGCATCACGCATCACTTCATTAAGTAACTCCGTGGCAGAGCCCAGATCAAAAGGGTTTGCAGCAATCTTCATAGCAGGACCCTTGGACACATTACGATTAGAAGTACCACGTGGTTGCCGCGAGACACGCATCCACGAACCAAACTTAGAGGTATCTGGTTTCACAGGAGCCTCCATAGGGCGCACAGTCGCAACTACTTGCTCCAAAGGAACCTGGGCATCGTGTTGACGAGGAACAGGATGTTGCTCTGCCCTAGCTTTAGGACAAGTCGACACCATATGACCCACCATGCCGCAAAGAAAGCAGAAATCAGGTATATCCTCATAACAAACTTCAAACCAACGACCCTCGATCTCCACACGCCCCAAAAGTGGCTTAGAGAATTCCACTTCAATGGCTAACCGAGCAAACTTCGCCCTCTCAGCATGGAGGGTGTTGATATCAATCCGGATTGGCTTCCCAATTTGTAGAGCGAGAGCATTCAGAATATCTTGTCTATACCATTCCACCGGTAGCTGCGGAATTTGCACCCACACAACAGTCTTCGTTGGTTCCCGTGACACATCAAAGCTCAGCTGCCAAGTTTGCACCGTAAGATACGAACCTTGAATTGTCCACGGACCATCAGCCAGTGCTCGAGCATAATCCTCCCGTTTCTCAAATCGCACCAGGTAATAATCATTCGCAAGATCAATGATCTGAAAACCACCCTGGGGTTTCCACAGAGAAGCCACTTTCGAACAGATAACTCTATAACTAAATCGTCGACCTAGGGTTTTAACGATAACAGAGAAAACCCATGGACATGCGATATGTGATCAAAATCTCTCCGAGAAACGTATCGAAGGGACATCACCCTTCCTCTCCACCCGAATATCATCCGGCGCCAACTGAAACCCATCATACTCGTACGCCACTGCACCAGCTTGTCCTTAAAGGAAGGCCTGGCTCCTAAGCCAGCAAAGAAACCAGAATTCGGATCAGGAGGACGTGGTGGCCCTCCAGGAGCCACACTGGACGTCGCCATGGCGGCGCCCCCGCAGGAGACGGAAACTTGTCGCAAACCCTAGTAGCCAACCTTCAGCAACTTCCGAAAACAAGTTGCTGCTTTAGATATGACTATAGAATATGTTGGTGATAGTCATGTATTATTGTTTTTACGATATGGAAGATGAGAACTCGCTAAAATTTGGATCGTCACGTGGATGGGTGAACTTTAAGCCTTTTCTTTTGGAAGCTCCAAAATTAATACATTGTTTTCCTTTTTGGATAGAAACTTATCTAGTCTTTTGATAGTCCCATTTCAAAATACCAATTTTTTAGAAACTTAATTAACGAGTTATTTACAAAAAAATATATGAAATTTAAAGTGGGGAAGAATACTTTATAAGTTTTTCCTGATGGAATATGACAATTTAATACGCTTTTTAATAATAGAATTAATGTAATCTAAAAATAGGGGGTACGTATTTTATTGATGTTCTTGGGGTTTACAGAGAAAAGGGGGCGTGAATAGTATCCGAGCCCTAGCTATCTTAGATTACACCATATGGAATAAACGGGCTTAAGGGGTATTTATAGTCCGGGAGTCTCGAAGGCGGGCTTCTCAGTCGAGTTAGGCTCGTTGGGCTCATTGGGCTCTGACTCGATCTTCGACCCCGGGCTCTCCCGGTAGTGGGATCGGCGGGTAGAGTAAATATATCAGTAGCCCCCCAAATGGCCGAGCTTGCTAGTAAACACGGGCATTTGGACCCTGGCGACATCGACATAAATAGAATACACTTTGGAAATACTGCCTCGTTAAAAACCTTATCAGGAAAAACCCAGTGGGATAAATACCTGATGAAGGAAAAAAAAGTGCAGTGTGTATCCCCTTTTATGCGTATCTGAGTTTATTGAGATCCTGAATGCGCTGTTATTTGATCCTCCAGAGCCTCAGTTGAAGAATGTTATCGTTCCTCGACGGCCTCCTGTCGGAGAATGGGAATACCTCTTAGCTCCTGAGGTCCTTCTTAGTAGAGAGGATCCTGCTTTGAAAATGTCTCTTCTTGTTGGACATGTTATTCTCGCCAGTTTGAGCATCTATTATTTTTATTGTGCATGTGCACCTTTCATGTATGCTTGATTTTTGATGATTCAGGGCACCTGTAATTTTTATTGAAGTAGGTATCTCTATCCCTTGCTTCATAGCCAACCTGAGAACCTCAACCTGCGCTCGATTTTTGACGAACCTGTATTCTCCGGAACCTCTTCGGTCCTTCATGTATTTTGGTTTTCGAGCCTCGCTCGTCATTTAACTAATCAGGGTACCTATAATCCTGATTAAACTGGGGTACCTATATCCTTTACAGGTTCTTTTGCTAACCTGAGGACCTTTGCCATGGGCTTGTCGTTTGAGAACCTGGCTCCTCTAGCCCTTCTTTGATGTCATAGTGAACCTAGCACCTCTGGCTCCTTGTAATTTGTGAGTTTGGGTCATCTTGCCTTCCGTATGCCTGCTTGAGGGCCTCCAACTTCTATTTGTATGCCTACGACTTTGGTGTATTCCATCCTGGACAAATGATATGGAAAATTTAAGGGCCCTTTGACCCTGTGGTTCCTGTTCTAGTTTTTTCCAGCTCCAGCATCTGCACTTTGTTAGTAGGCTCACGTTCTGCGGGAGGTTCCAGCTCCCAGACCACTTGGAGTTGTTCATTCCTAAGCTCCACATGACCTCTTTCCAAGACATCGGCGGGATTTTCGACTGTGACTGTTGTTTTTTTTCTGAATCCTCTGGTCTGTTTGCTCCTTTGTGCCATATCGTTAACTTTATTTTCCTAAATTTGAATTTTCCCTTTTGGGAGTGATGAACCTCGTTCTTTTTTAGCTTCTCCCTTCTTTTACGGGTCTATTGTGTTGGAGAGTTCCTGCCTCTCTAGGTGTCTTCTTTCCATAAATAGGTCCTCCAAGCGACCTCGCGGTATCTAGGTCCAGCCCCCTGTATTGTTTCTTATAGGTTCGGCTTTTGGTACCTTTATGTAGTTTAGCTTCTGGTTCCTGTATTGGGCCGGTTTGTATCATTAGTAGGTTCCAAGGACTCTTTCCTCTTTCGCTGCGGTTTGGCAAGCTTTGTGATTTGATCCTATATTTGGAGATCAGGGCCTCTTGTTTTGCCCATTATAATTGGGCGAGCCCCTCGCTCAGCTGGTTCTATTGAAGTAATTGTGACTCTTGTTGGGCTCCCTTTGCCTATAGCCTCTGTATCTAGGTCCTACATTGAATTGCTGCAGTGAGCCTCTACTTCCTGTGCACTAGAGACTCTTCCTTTCATTATGGTTTTGTGAGCTTCTATCATCGGCTCCTGTATAAGACATGGGCTCGATGGCCTTAGCTTCGGGATAAACAACCCTTAAGCTTTTCGAAGGTTCTGGGCAGCATATGCCTTTAGCTTTTAGATTCAATGGTCCTTAAGCCCTTTTGAATATTTTGGGCATTATGTGCCTTGATTTTGGGGCTAAACAGCCTTTGAGCTAGCTTATTAATTGTTTTAGGTATACCTTTAGCTTTTGGGCTCAACAGCCCGTAGCTTTCTTGACCTGTGGGTACTTCTGTACCTTTGGCCTAGATTTAGGCTCGGCGGCCTCTCAGCTTTTCTAGGGGCTCCATTTGGGCTTCAGGAGCCTCAGAGCTTCTCCTAGTGACTCTTACAGGTACTTAATACCCCGGTTGGGCTGGATGTGAATTTAGGTGTTCAGGAACCTTTTGGCCTTTTTGTGCTTTTGGGTTTATATCGCCTTGGCAGGCCTGTTTGTTGTAGCTTTCGGCGCGAGGGCCTTTGAGCTTCGGGGCTCTTATTGGTTCAAGGTACCACGGCCCTGCTCCTTATAATTTTTGGGCACGAGGGCCTTTGAGCTTCGGGGCTCTTATTGGTACAAGGTACCATGGCCTTGCTCATTATAATTTTTGGGCACGACGGCCTTTGAGCTTTGGGGCTCTTATTGGTACAAGGTACCATGGCCATGCTCATTATAATTTTTGGGCACGAGGGCCTTTGAGCTTCGGGGCTCTTATTGGTACAAGGTACCATGGCCATGCTCATTATAATTTTTGGGCACGAGGGCCTTTGAGCTTCGAGGCTCTTATTGGTACAAGGTACCATGGCCTTGCTCATTATAATTTTTTGGCATGAGGGCCTTTGAGCTTCGGGGCTCTTATTGGTACAAGGTGGCCATGGCCTTGCTCATTATAATTTTTGGGCGCGAGGGCCTTTGCCTTAAAGGCTATTTGTATTGTAGGATCTGTCTGAATTTTGCATTATATTTGGATTGCATTTGCTTCATCGTCTACCTGCGATTTGTTGCAATTTTCTTCTCTAAGTAAGTTGATAGGCCTCGTTTACTCGAGAGAGCTTTCGGTTCCAATTGAGTCTGAAACCACCAATTTGTGCTATAGTATTCATGGACCTTTTCGCTATTTTTGGCTACATTGAGGCCTTGCGATTCATGGTATCCACGAAGTCTCATGCATTTTATAGTATTCTTGCTCAATCATTACCCTTTACTCTCCCTTGTTATCGAGCCTCGCACAACTTGCTCCTGAAGGGAACCTGTGTATTTTGGAGCCGAAAGTAGCTTTCTCCCTTGGGCGAGTTTGTGAGAGATCCTGTCCCCTAGGTAAGCTTAGGATTTCTCTAAGTCTGAGCTTGCCTATTTTATGCTTCGTTTTCATTGGAGCATGTTGCACTCTTTGGAGCCTCGAGCAGTAGCCCCCAGCATGGGCCATTTTATACTTTGTGCCCTATAATGAGCTTCGTCGGATGTTGGTGCGCTTACAGAAGCTGCTTGGGGTACCTATCAGCCCAATAAAGGCCTTGTGAAGGTTTGGTCACCTTTTGTGAGAGCCTCGTTAGATTTCACTTCTTGAGTGTGCCTGTTCAGATTTTTGCTTTTGCTAAAGCTTCTTATTTCCTGAGGTTCTGCGTAGAGAACCTGTTACTGTCGTTGCATCGTTCCAGGTTCTTCATAGGCTTCCTGTTTTTCGAAAGGAAGTCTTTTGTTCTCCTTTGATAGGAACCTGATTTATTTTTCATAGTGCTTCTCCTCTCCTATATTTTTCTTGCTTTGCTTAAAGCATGTATCCTTTGAGGTGTATTTTGAAACTTGATTTCCTCTTGTCCTCAGTACATAGCTTAGCAAGGGTCTCCAAATCATTTCCCGCCTTTGTACGAGCTTCTTTATTAACTTTGTTCTTTGAACTTCGTTAATTGGTGCGAAGCTCCACCTCTAGGTGTTGATTCGATCATTTGTTTCTTTCAGGGATATCCTCGGCATCTTTTCCCATGCCGACGCTTTTATTGGAAAACCTGTCTCCTGTATAGGAGTCTGTTTTAGATATACTCATATGTATGACTTTTTGAACATCTAGCCCCCCACAGCTGGCATCTTAGTGTCTTTTAAGATGTCCGGCCGCTACTATTTGCCTCCTTAGAATTTGTTGTGGCTTCTTTGAGCTTTCTGTAATTGCTTGGAATTCTCCATTGGCATCAATTATCTCCCTTGGAGCTCCATCTATAGTTTATTACATTTGTTGTGATTTCATGGGGCTTATGTTGCCACCACAGAAACTCCTTGAGGTTCTGGTGTCATCACATGAACCTCCTTCTTTGTCAGCTTTCTTCACTTTGACTTTCCTGTATTTTTGTGACTTCCTTTAAGGCTTCAGGAAGTATTCGTTAAGCTTTTAGCTTCTCGACTTTGACACGAGCATCCATTATGGGAGCATTTTTTGATAATTGCATCTCCTATAGAGCGTCCTTTGACATCCTACGTTCCCACTATGGGAACCCCACGAGCAACCGTTGAGGCTTGACACGAACATAAACAATGTTCGTTCAGTGGTTCTTTGGACCTGTTCATCTTGGAATCCAGAACTTGAATCCTGAAACCTAAAATTCATTTTACACTTAGACATGCGAATATACTTCACTTGCGCCATTTTTCGTCTATTTGGGCTATACACTAGCGGTATTTGTATTTGTTTCGAGCATCCTAAGTCATATGACTCCTCCATAGGAGACTTTAGGATCTGTTCACCTTTATGGCGCTAGAAGGAGGGGCTCCTCCCTTAGAACTTTGGCGCTAGAAGGAGGGGCTCCTCCCTTAGAACTTTGTGCAGCTACTTGACCACTTGTTATGCACCTATTCCAATAGTTTTGTTGAGCATTTTTCCTTCAGGAGCTTCTGGACCTTCGCTAATTTTTTTTTTAGGTTCGAGCTTCTAATTTTCGTTCCATCTTTATAGGAGCTTCGTTAAGGACCTACCACCTTGGCAACATCTATTTCTGAGTGTTTTTGCTTTCTCGGAAGCTTTAGGATCTGTTCATTTCTTGAGCATTAGAACCTTAACAGTGGCTTGAGGGTGATTTTGCTCATGGGCCTAATGATTGAAATTTTGGATCTGCCAATGTACCTCACATGCATTCCCATGTGGCAGGTCGGACCACCCAAAAGTTGGATCGCAATCATAATCAGCCATTTATTGCAGAACCCGCTACTCCGATAGGACCTGCTGGGTCATTGATGAATTGTGGCCAGTTGGATTCATTCCGTTAGCCTCTCTTCGAGTTCCATCAAGTATGAATTGTGGTGCAAGAAGCTTCGTAGGGCCTACACCACCTTCATATGGCATCTTTAGAACCTATTCTAGTCTTTCTTAATGCCTCAAGATCTATTTGGAGTTATTGGTCCATTTGCACGAACCTGAATTATAATTGTCCTGTTAATTTTGTGGAACCTGCAGGTAAATCGTTGGTGAGATTTTACTAAAGTGTTTATCATATTAGTTCCAGTTTCTTTTTTTGTTGAACTCTTTAGGATCTGTCCTCCCTTCCAGTGGTATTATTGAAGAGGACCTGCATATTAAAATCTCCATTGAAGTGTATTGGCTTTAATCCCTGTTTCGCCTTTTGATGTATGCAATTTGGTGACAGATGACTTTATTGAGAATCTTTTAGTTCCCACTTTGAGTATCCATTGGTTTCTCCTCAGGATCCTTGTTGAACCTGAGCCGGCTCTACAGGATCTGCTTCAAATTGGCATTTCAACAATGAAAATGTCTTCGGGACAAGCAGATTCGTTTCGAACCTCCGCCCCTCCTTTTAGACCTTTGAAAAATTTTCTTGGACCTAATAACTTATATTCCTCATCAGGAGAGGTACCTCATGAGCCATGCCCGAAATAAAATTACATCAAAAGCATCCTTATCAGTATAACAATTTCTTTTATTTTCATATAACAACCATGCAAAGTGTGGTTGCCGAATAGGCCACAAAATAATTAACAATCTATCGATATGAATTACAATCATTCAACGCGATTTCAAAAAATAGCAAACGAATCATTTGAACGTTTCTAGCGACATTTTGTTGCTTGAATTCATATCATGAGCAAAAATCAGAAAATGAGTAATGGCTTCACAAATAATCACGTGAAAAGTGGAAGCATATCGTTATATCAATCATCATAATTCAACAAAAATTAGTACACACTATGATTATTCTTGCACATATAATATGAACATTAAATGATTAAAAGAACTCGATTGTGTACCGCTGGGTGAGCTATTCTTTGCAGGGTCTATTAATTTGGTAGGATCTACTATCGAATTGTTGGTGAAGTACTAGTTGTCAGTTCAGCAAGCACTGTTCCTCTTCTAGTTATCGACCACAATAAAAACTTCACGAGCATCTAACCTTCTCTTTTTTATTCAAGTCGAGGACCTGTTCTATTTTTTGTATTACAAACTTGCTTGAAAGATTCAAGAGTTCTTGGGAGACCTGGAAACTCCGGTCTTCGTGCGTGGGCTTCTTGGTCCGAGTTTTGACCGCAGTATCTGTTCTTCTTTATTATATTAAAAGGCTGTGGCGAAATTTTATTTGAACCTGTTTTAATTGTTACTGCTTTTTGGACCTATGTTTTGCAAACATCACCAAAAAGCATAGGTCCACTCTTGGCACAAGGGCCTCTGCGAACTGGTAGGCCGGGTGTGAGGTGCTGTCCACACTCCCCAGCACCCCTATTTTCTTCCCCCTCTTTTTTTTTTCTTTTCTCCACGCTTTTTCTCTTCCTTTTATTTTTTTTTCTTTCCTTCTCTTTCTTTTCATGTCTCCTGGGCATATTCTTTCTCCTCCTCTTTTTTTTTTCTCTTCCATTTTCCTTTCTCCTCACACCTCCTGCTCCTTTATTTTCTCTTCTTCCTTTTTTTTTTTCTTCCCACACACAACTGTTCACTGATCTGCAGCCACCTTTTGGCCCCAATCCTCTACGTTCTTCAGCTCGACAACTCGCGGAGGTGAAGGCAGCGGAGGGAGCTTAGCAGCAACGGCGACAGCAGATCGCAGCGGCAGCGTCTTTGGGTCCGGCAGAGGCGCGTTTGGGAGCAGATCTTGAAGACCTCAATGGATCGGGACGGATCTGGACGGATCTGTACGGGTTCTTCAAAGGTCTTCCGCCCTTCCTCGAGCTCCACCTGTCTTCGGCGAGGCATGGCGGTGACAGCGGATTTGGCGACGGTGACGGTGCGTTCAGGCGCTGCTCTTGCGAGTCTCGACGGATCCGGATGGACCCATCTCAGTCCTAACCGGATCTGGGCAGACCTGGCTCCTCTCTTCACACGATGTACCTACAATTTCGTTTTATATATTTTTTTTTGTTTTGATTTGTTGCTTGATTAAGCCTATTGTTTTTATGAATGGATCTGTTCGCCCTCGCCATGGTTTGTGTTGATTTCTGTTCGATCCGTTTGATTTTGTGGGCGAATGGCCATGCTTAGATCGCCATAAATCTGTTCTTCTTGGTTTTTGTCGCCGCTGCTCCAACGAGCACGGTTGTTTGTTGTTGTTGTTTGATGTAAGGGGATGAACGAATCGAACCGTGAATCGATCCTCATCGTCCCCAGCGGAGTCGCCACTGATGTAATCTAAAAATAGGGGGGTATGTATTTTATTGATGTTCTTGGGGTTTACAGAGAAGAGGGGGCGTGAATAGTATCCGAGCCTGGCTATCTTAGATTACACCATATGGAATAAACGGGCTTAAGGGGTATTTATAGTCTGGAAGACTCGAAGGCGGGCTTCTCTGTCGAGTTGGGCTCGTTGGGCTTTGACTCGGTCTTCGGCCCCAGGCTCTCCCGATAGTGGGACCGGCGGGTAGAGTAAATATATCAAGAATATTCTTCTATTAGTAAAATAAATGAACGAGCTTAAACTAGAAGCTTGAGCTCCACTAAACTTCGAGTTTGATTCGTTTGTAATTTATTTAGATCTCCCAAACAACCTGAGCCTGAATGTCTAAGAATAGTCTTAGCAGGCTAATTAAGTTCAATCTTACTTGAAGCTTAACCCATGAAAAAAAACAGAGAGAGAGAGACAGACTATAAAAGCTAGGTTATTCTTTCTGCAAGCTTGTCGGTTATTTTCCTATTTTCAATACAATTCAAGAATTGTGGTTTTTTCTCCACTTGTCTCTTAGTATTTAGCGAATGTGAATATATTCATATCCAACAAAGGTTCTGAGGCCATATTTCAATTAATCAGATCTGGTCATCATTGACCTTGACCATGTACAGGAATTGGCCGTGATTGGAAGGAATGCTCATACAGGTCGAGTTATAGGGTCCCAGGTCGGTTGGGATATTCTTATAAAAAAAAAAATTATGATTTCTCACCACTTCCACTTAATTCTTAGCTTTGTTCCTATTTTCTTGCCTAAAATCCCCGATTTGGTTGTAGTTTCTGATATTTCCCAGACTTCTCGCATAGTTCTTATTACCATAAACTGCCTAATACATAGTTGAAGTTGGCAATCAATAATGCGACAAAGAAACTAGTTATTATGCCTCTGCACTAATCAAGTAAAGCTTCAGAGATTTTGAAAGAAAATGGGTGATTGAACTAGCTAGAAAACAAGAAAGAACTTTCGAACAATAACAGACTGTGATAAAAAGCACCGAATAACATATATATACATTAATTATACTCCCAAATTTCCTCTGAGCCAAGAACTGACTGGAGTTCTAATTAAGTTTGAGGATTATAAATATAAGAGCAATATATATTTTCCTTCATCAAATTATACATGTATACAAATATATATGACATCAGACATTAATTTGGTGGATGCCTGGATCCATGCATCTAATTTAAGTTAAAAATTGATTAGGAGGAGTTAAAATCAACAAAAAAAAAAATAAATATTTGCGAGTTTAGTCGGAAGAGAGCGATCTTAATTATGACATGAAATGAAAGTAACTCGAGAAAAGGAACAAGAAAACAACTAGTAATATTTTTAGTACGTAGGAGCACATGGAAAATGATCTGGAAACCCGAAACAAGGGAATGCCAAAGAAGATAGATTGTTGAGTCAACACGTTGGGATCTCGGTTGGGAGGTGATGGATTGGAGGAGAATTAGAGACTCGAGGCATGTATGTCAACCCTTTTTTTTTTTTATAGCACTATATAAATTAACCATCATATTCATATCATAGGATCGATCATAGTATAATATAGTACTAAAAGCTAGGAAAAGGTAAGTATGTGTCAAGATTTGTGCGGCTCTGATTTTGTTAACTACAAATGTTTACATCCTCCAGTGATGTCCTTTAATGCGGTATTGGGTGTGGACAACATGCGGCGTGGGTAGGCGTGAGCCCACCCAGTGGCCTCCACGCATTTGCAGCCGGAAAAACGGATCCTCTCCACGTTACACCGGCGACGTAGCCTTCATAGTCAAGCAATTTCTTAATATTCATTCATTAGCTCTCTAGTGTCTCCCTCCATATAGTCTAATTACTAAATATTAATCTCAGCCCCTAGTTTTTTTTTTTTTTGTCGAAATCTCAGCCCCCAGTTAACACACTCTATTCTATTGCAAGCATATGTATGCTACCCAGCTAGGGCTACATACACCACATGAATTATGATGAAACGCGTCACAAATTAATTCCTCTTGAACAGAGCCAAATATATATATTCATTCATAATTCGGCTTGACTTCACATTAGTTCCATTGTAATTTTATTGTAAATATCCACCCCATGTAATTAATTCTTAATTTGCCACTTAATAATTGGTGAGTCGCGATGGGTATATATTACAAATGAAACCAGGGTGTCATTTTTCAAGGAGTACCCCCAAGTTTTACTCATATATGTTAACAGCTCCGTTAGTGGAAATAATCTAGGTATACACATAACTATATGCAATATATTGATCATTACGATCTTGTTAGAGAAAGGTAAATTTTGACGCGTCAGGGTCCTATATACATCTAGAAGACCATTGCCACACAAAAGAAACTATGGAACTCCATGTCCATGCGATGCAGGCAATAAAATATTGGGAGCTCTATTAATTCAAAGCTACTTATTATAAAGAGGCCACCATTTCAGCTAGTTAATGAATGTAGTCGATCATTCAAACTACCTATATACTAGTATGCATATTTAATATTAGATAACCCGAGAATCTAGAGTTCCATTAAGAATAATTATAAGTCGCTGATCAATAACTGAGAAATTGCCTGCTCGTGTACAATATACGGGGCATCATTCCCTTACATTGAGGAATATTTTTATCACAAGCTTGCAGTTTAAATTACCCTAGCCCCCCTCCCTTTCTTTACACTCTTGTGGCGTATCCCGGTGGTTGGAGTGAGCATGGCTAGTTCTCTACTCAAGCTCACAACCATTCTCTCCCTAGTCATCCCCATAGTCCTAGCATTAACACAAGCTCAAGTAACCCCATGGACCGAAACCGAAGATGAGGATGAATATGTTCTGGATACACCAGCAGCTAATTTCATATCAAGAAGCCGCTTCTTGCGAAGTGTAGTGAAGAAAGGAGCACATTGCAGCACCGACCCCTACCACAACATATGCAATGGTGTTTTAGCCAACAACGGGACGTCCCTACTCCAATGCTGCAAGGGACATTGTCGAAATGTTCTTGGAGATAAGAACAACTGTGGCCAATGTGGTCGCAAGTGCACCTTTGGGCAGGCTTGTTGTGGTGGGAAGTGCGTTGTGATTAGCAACAATCCCTACAACTGTGGAAAGTGCAATCGACAGTGTGCCCCTGGCCAAAAATGTGAGTACGGTACGTGCGGGTATGCTTAGATATATATGTATGTAGTATTGAAAGCAAAATATGGAAAGTAGTCATCATATAGAGTGGATTTTAATCGAGAATAAGATGGTGTAGCCGATGTTATTAATTATAAAGGATGATGAGTTGTATTGTTTCGGCTTGTATTTTTCTTCTTTTATTTATTTATTTATTTTCCCCTCTACTTCTTTTCTTTATATGTATTGAGGGAGAGGAAAAGTAGATGTTTGCAGGTAAGTACTTTTTTTTTTTTTTGAGAACGTTGCAGGTAAGTACTTAAATTTGAGTTTCGCATTTTCTCTGACTGTTGGGATATACTTAAATCAGAAGTTTGTTGTCATCCATAAATAAAAAAGAAAGCCCTTCTAGTTGAGGGTGAATCTCTTTTCGCTTTGTTAATACGTTTTCATAATCATCTTCAACTAGCAAAGATGGTGTAGGCTATGCTACCAAAGGATGTCCTAGAAAAATTCACTAGACTATATAAGCGTATCTGCATGGCGTGCTTTAAGATCAACAAATCCAAAGAATACAAAAAAAGAGGAATATTGGAGCACTCATCAAGCATTCAGGCCCTTCCTCGAAGCTTTTGACAATCATATAGCTTTGTGAGTTTCTAAAATGCTAGTGGCTAGTTTTAAGAAAAAAGTTGTTTACAATCGCTCTCCTCATATCATAAAAAGTATCACGGAAGTCCAAATTAACAACTTTGTGCCCATTAGGTTCAAAACATAAAAAAGCTAATCTGCGCCGGTTGCCCATGTTCTTCATTCACATTCCCTCGTGCATTAGTGGTCATTATGGCAGTGGACAGACCGTCCTCAATGTCAAACTTTCCTTCAGTCGTAACAAAATAATTTAGAATTTTCACAGGCTTTGGAGAGCTTAGAGCAATGCTACAAATAGATGTTTTTTGGTTAGCAATCTCATCGACGCTGGACCAAATCTTGTCTTCTTTTTTCCTTTTCTTTTCCTTCTTCCACCAAATGATCTAGCACATTTCATGTAGACTATCTTTCAGTAGCTGAGTAACAAAAATAAACAATGAGACAAATTCACGTACAAAAAGAATTTTAGTGAGAATTAGTGTTCTGGAATGTAATGACAACAAATCAATCATAAAAAAAGCATGACTAACCAAAAAAAGGGATATAAATCTAATGCCTTGGCATTTCTTATTTGCTCCAATTGTATTCTGTATGTTGATGATGATCTTGATTATTCTTTAAAACGGTATGGGAGAAAACCGCAAGTACCAAAGGATCATTTCAACTCATTTACCAATAAATGCTTTTGTACAAGAACAAATTGCAATATTAATTAGGAGATTACAACCTACAATACATCTGTATAATAATTAAGAAATAGATACTTTTTGTCTCAAGAATAGCTCAAGCGCAACAGCTTTATCATCCTTCTATCTTCTCCTAGACATTAAGCAGGATAGCTGTTTATCATTTTTGACAACAAGGCTTTAGAATCATGGTTGAACTTGACATTATGACCATGTCGCCGAAGAAAGAATGGCTCTAGGACTAACCTTGTTTCCCAAGAAATCTTGTCCTCCATCTGCAAGCACATGGATCAGTCTAATTCTATCCAGATGTTACGCACTTCTGTGGCTTTACAAGTACCGTATCAGCTCTACTGCAAATTTCCCTTTCCTTGTTGTGTTTATTTCTCCTATCTAAAAGAAAAGAAAAACTCATAATGTCAGAATCATCACCCAACAGGAGAAGAAACTTTATTGACAGTTAGGATAGCTCACCTTCAGCCTCCCTAAGCCACTAACCGAGACAATGTCTCCAGCTTTCAAGGTAGTGTTGCTTTTAGTGATAGTAGTCCAATTCACACGCACATCCTTGCTACTGCATGGATTAAGCTGTCCTAAATCAGTTGAGTAATGCTACAAGAAGAAACAGTTTTTGCAAATATAGAAATAGTTTTTAATGTAGTAGGATTCTAGGATGATATCATGTAGTCTGCAATGCAACATGCCGTTCACCTACCATTTTGCAAAAAATTTAGCCAAAGATATCTGAGCCACCAACATTTTCTCCTAGTCCATCTAATTTACTGGTGGAAAACTAGAGACATGCAGAAACTTTTTTTTTGATACTAATCGGAGCTTTATTAAAGAAAATAAAGCATTACAACACAGGCTAAATTAAGGCGGGGTCTTCGAAAATTCGTGCAGAAGATGGCAGAAGGCTCATTGTCCAATGCATTCTTCTTCTCTTTTGTGATGAGATAAAAAGTATGCTAAAGAGCAAGGGAAATCGTTGTTGAGTTCGTGTACTATATTCTCTCTATTTACGAACATAGAAAGAGGTGACTGCAAAACCATACCAGGGAGGGAAAAAGGACTAAAAATGGAAGCGATCAAACATGCAATAAATGACTACCAACATTCAATCTACCATAGCAAACACATTTTACTTACACTATCATGCAATCGATGTGTCTGCATAATAATGATAAGAAAAATGAAAGTTAATTAAGAAAAGAAAAAAATTCACAGTATTGATCAGTCTAAATTGTGCAATCCAGTTTAGTTCATCGACATGCAAAATCAGCAAATAAACAGAACCTGGCAGCACAGAAGATCTTGGCCTCAATGAGCAGTGATGCAGACAGCACAAGAGCTCATAAGCATATATACACTGGGGACACATAATAGAAATTCTGCTAACAGGCTATGGAAGAAGAATTCTGTTGGAGCTTAATTGAATGTACCTGATCAAATTAGCTAGTTTTGACCGAGAAATCTTGTATCCTGCACTAGCTACAGCATCAACCCTCAGTGATGTTTCTACTGTTTTAAATGTCTTTGTCCTGAAAACAGTAAATGTGACATACAGCATTTCACTTGTGCCATTTGAGAATGCCGCCAAAATCAAACTAAAAGACTGATATATTAGCTTTTGACCTTGGTGGTTCATATTCAATAGCAAGCAATGGTATCCTTGTACAAGAAACTGAGACATTGCCAACCTGCAAGAAAAAAATCGTCAAGATTGACACAGATAGTGGAGCATCAAGTTACAAGAAGCTGAAAGAAAACCAGGGCTCTACTTATCAGTTAATTAGTTGATACATCACTAAGGAAAATGCTACCTCATAGAAATAAGACATATTCACTGCACACGATTACTCTGGTAGGATCAAAGATTAATATTAACAAACTTCTTTTTAATCGATTTATCACTAAATCTAGACAAAAAGAACTAGTCACAGTTAACCCGGTCAAATGTAATATTGGGCAGAACTGTGGACACAGTGGTCGTTATAGTAAGTTGAATATACTGAAGAAACAAAAATTATTAAGAGTCACATGGGCAAAGTATTATCAAAAACAACAACTGACCTTGTCCAGCGTTGACACAACGAAATCAGCAAGTTCTGGAACAATTATCACTTGAGCCCCTTTCTCTCCCTGGACAGATAATTACAAAAACAGAAAGGAAAGCATCAGACTGTAGGCACCACTGCTTCTCAAACTTGCCACCTCCTCAAACTAGTCCATGATAGCTGGAGGTTAGTTGTAATATACGAGTACCGATAAAGACACACATGTTAAAAATCATATTGACAGTAAGAAAAAGGAAAAATGCCATAGGTATTGTCCAACCTAGATGTCGATAGAACCCTGATACAAACCTCTGCTTAATGGACATAATAAGCAAGAGAACAACTCTCACCAGGAGGGTAAAGAATCAGAACCGCTAATAAGCATTTATGTTCACCCTTCAAAAGGCTACCTTGGAGTTGTTTGAGCATTGAAGGAGTAAACCTTCATCAGAAATTGAAGTTATCTTCCTGTCTATAGATGGAGCAGTTTCTTCACCAATAACTTCATCAACTAACTTAAGCATTTAGGAATAGGTCTTCGCCATTTTCTTCAACTTTCATAAGCATATGCCCAATGATGTAGCTCGCTGGCAGTATGTGTTTTGAAACAAGGTACAATTCAGAATCCTTGACGACAAGTATAGTTTGAGCCAGAATTAAGTCTTCAAATCCAATGAGCCATGAGTTTGTCTTTCTTTAAGCTTATAAGGCTGCATATACATCAATCATATTTGTGTAAACACCAGCTTAGCTGCTAGTCTTTTCTAAACCCCTTTACTAGTACTGGGAATTTTATTTTCGGGTGTAATAGTAGATTTAATGATCAAGTAGGATTATCAGAACTATATATCAATTATTGAATCACTCTCAATCAAGAAATAAACATTTCTTATGGATCTTTCTGGCAACAACCCTTGTTTTTGCATGAAATATTCAACCTTATGTGTGACTCATTTAAAAACCCACGCATGGAACCTTTATTTGTGATTATTCCCCTCAACTAACTGGCGTTGAAAAGGTAGCAGCATCTTTTCTGCTGAAACAAACCAAAAGTCCTATGTTGTCCATAAAATATATTCCTTCCCATGTACAAAAATCCATCATCCTGACTTCTTTCAAATCAAGTCCTTACCTTAAATCTTTGTTTATATCATAATTACCCTTGCAAATTCAACACTACCGTGCATCATTCTTGCAGAAAAGTGAGTTTTACTCTTAATTTTTTGATTCAATAGACCGAAAATGGTGAGCAATGTCAACCTGAGAACTAACTTCACAAACTAAGCATTTTGAGGCCTCCATGAGGAGAGTAAAAAATGAAGAAAAACAACTGATACAAAGATGAAGTCAGATTCAATGTGATGCAAGCTTCAATAGGAAGGCTTAAAAGCCAGCGCTGCCAAAGTCCTTCAATTGGTTGAGGGAGAGTAAATTGATGTACAAAACAATAGCAATGACATTATCAAGAAAGTCAGAGGCCCAAATTCAAAGAAAATGTAGAATCTATGCTTTTCAGAAATTACACTTTTATGACTTTTATGACACTGAAAATAATGTAAAGGTAATTGATGCAAAAATGAAGCTTGTTGGATAAAGGTATGATGATGGGGCCACACATAGCAAGAGAGCCATACTTTATGTGCTTTCCAATCATTTTCAAAAGATGCATGAGGTACCTTACAACAAGTTTGATGCAGATTGTTGAATATACAGGAATTTGATAAGCTGCATATTACAATCAGAGTCCTGAATATTCTGACCAGGCAAAATGTAGCCTGAACTGTGGCTGGTTAATGACTGCTGTCAATCTAGAATGTTTAAAACATACTATGCATTCCAAACAGCGGCTAACAGAGCAATAGTTGACCCACCAGTTCATTTGAAAGTGGCTTCGAGTTGGCATGCAGTAACAAAAAGATATTGCGAGATTTGTTACTTTGCAATTTTTACCCACTCTAATAGTTAAAGCTTCTGTCAACAAGTGAAATCTATGCCAAGAGCAAAGGATGATTTGCTTTCAATGGGTGTGCGTTGCTTAGAGTTTTCCTTTTTTGGGTGGAAACAAGTCTGAGATTAATGGATGGAGGATACCAGTACTTGTTCATAAACAACTTACAGAACTCGCCACGGCTTGCTATAGCTAGAAAATAACAAAATTAATCTCTTTGCTCTAAGAATTTACTTCTAAACGAAAATCTAATCTTTTAGGAGGATCTGAGTGCTCAACCCATGAGCTAAGTGCGGGACAATGTTTCCAAGACATTGTGAAATTTATAAGCATGATTGGACATATTTCAAACAGAAAATACGTCTGATAGATTTTGACATGTACATGAAAGTCGCATAAATGATTCAAATTACGAACAAAGAAAACACAGAAAAAAAAAAAGATGAAAATACCTGCAAAATTATGTCCCCGACCTTCTCCCTGGCAATCCCTGTACCAAGAATCGCTCCTAGAAAATCACCATGAGAACAGGGCTGAAATCCGAAATTTCCTGTTACGCTGAAAAGCAATGCAAAAATTCGAAAATATCCTAGGAATAAAAAATATCAAGCGACTCATAAAGGAATATAATTGTACAAAGGAAAGCACCGAAGACAAACCTTAATGCTGCAACAACGTCCGGATCATTGGTCAGTGCTTCTGGATGTCCAACTGATATGCGGCAACGCTCAGCCTAAAAATTTGGGAGGTACCCGAATATAAGAATGGGAATAGCAATAAAGGACAATATAGGAAATTACAAAGAAGAAGAGAACTGTTAGAACCTCTGGATATCCTCCCTGTGCAACTGCTTTAATGTCAGCTAGTTTCTGCAACACAAGCAATGACTCCTTTGATGTTGGTGGGGTGAGAAAGTTTGTATGTAGGACTTCTCTTCTTGAAGCTGCCCTTGTTGCCTGCAAAAGTGGGAGAGAAACAACAAGTCATTCTTAGCTTTTTTGACGCATACAAAAAAATTTGGATTCCGAAAGAAAAGGGTTTGGGTAACAAAGCATACAAGTTCAAGAACACGCTTCACGTCTTCAACCACACTCCTGTCCACAACACCCTTCACTAAACCGTCCACTTCCCCTCTCACAGCTTGCGCCAGGTGACATATGCCTGCAGCTATTGCACAAGCACCCCCCCGAAAGGTTTTATATAAGTAACCAGTGGGTGCATTTTAATGCTTTCAACGCCACCGACTAGCAATGTAAATAGAAATGAAGCATTTTATGGAGCACATAGGCTAGGTATCCTAAAACTCAGTGGAGCAATTTATCGAACATATGTTAAGCATAGCTACTTATTGCTTTTCTCTTTGCGTCAATTAGCTTAAACGTGGGATCTTCTATAAATGCGCCGAAAAAACAAAAAGAACTTGAAAAGAAGAAAAGCGTTTTTTTTTTTTTTTCTGTGAACCTGAGTGAGTAGCAGTAGCTGGAGGGCGAAGAGAGAAGAAAGGGTAGTAGGGGGTGTAAGAGCGAAGATTGAGAGAATAGATGGAAGTAGCCACTTGGAATGATCTTCTTCTAAGAGTTGTTGCAACCCATGGACAAGTAGTAGTGAAGGCGGAGAAGACAGCCATCACTATCGGCAAGTTCCCTTCACCTCTCCACTATACTTGTTTTCTCTCGATTCTTTTTTTTTTTTTCTTCTTCTTCTTCACATTCAAGTTCACCTGTTTGATATAAAATGTGGAACAAAAAATATTCGGTTGATAGACCACACCACACACATCATGGATTCCAAATCAATATACAAATTTTGATTTCATAGCTCAAGCAAACTAGAACCAATAAGAAATTAAGGTAAAATTGGGGGATCATTCATTGCAAAACGACTGTATATATATATATGTGAATTTTTTGTTTTGTATAAAACAGACAAGATATCCAAACTACTAAGTACCGTTTTTGAATTGGTAATTATTAATATAGTCTCCACTGGACCGGTTCGTCCGGTTAACCCGGTTCAATCGCCTTTTTAGCAAAGCTCCGGTCCGGTTCACTGAAAAAACCCCCTGTTACACAACCGTTTTAACCGGCCGGTTTTTACCGGTTGAACCTCTTTTTTTCATTTAAAAGTTTTAAAAATGATGAGAGTAAGACTTGAACCTTTGATCTCCTAATAATATTTAAAGTCATTAACCAACTAAACTATTACAAATTAGTGTTATCTTTACATAAGTTTTAGTATATATTGAGAATGACTTCAATTTTGACCATAAAATTATTATAATGAATATATTTTGACTGTTTTCTTAAAAAATTAATATATTTTAATAAAACGGTTGAACCCCGGTTTTCCTTGAACATCCCCTTCGCCGGTTCAATGGCCGGTCCGGTTTTCAAAACCTCTCCAGGGTTGTATTGGTTGGTTGAGTTTAGATTTAAACAAGGTTTTGAAACATGCCAGTCACTACATTGATTAAAATAAAAAAGACTAAAAGAAGTTTTAAAGATTTGATCAAACTGGATTCAACAGTTTCTTCTTTATTTTTCCAACGCTATGGGATTCAACAGCTTATTTAATAGAATAATCGTGGATCAAATTTTAGTTAATCAGGTTAAACCTGCTGGTCATTTGTTTTACAAAACAAAATTTTCTCACTACAGTGTATCAATTTGTCAAGTTTATTCCAACTTTATATGTTAGTATGAGCTTAATCAGGATGATACAAAGTTCCTAATAACACATTAGTGGTAATAATAGCTTTAAGTCTGTTTTTTCTTTAAAAAAAAAAAAATACCAGCTCTAAGGTGTGGATGTGTGAATAGTGAATACCATATTGTATTAAAACCTGTTTCCACCATTTTATGTACGATGGAGCAGAAAATCATGGAAAATTATCACTCATACTTGCATTACACACAGAGTATATGCAGGTGTATTGCATTAATATACAAGATACAGTTATATATGATTATTTCAATTAAAGAAATATATAAATGATAATGAAGGGGAGGATGGGGGAGAATAATGCTTAAAATTTTCTCTTTTCCCTCGCATTAATTTTTTTCCAAACAAAGTTCAAATTCTCTCTTTTTTTTTTTCTTGAACAAAGCGTTAGCATATTGGGAAGTGATTGTGCTAATTTGAGTAATGCAAAGCCAATTCTTGTTGCAGAATGCAGTTGAAATCAAGTTTCATCTTGAAAGGAGCAGCTAAAACAAAGTTGTCAAACAACATTTTAGGAAGGTTAGATAAAGTCAGATGCCATTTATTGAACAAAGTGTAGGTTCCAAAGACAAAACACGCACCATTACATTACAATCACATGACACTTCTAGTTACGGGGAATCATAGTAAATTTATGGCGTGTTTAGCACCTATACTACAGTATAATCTGTTATTTATACCCCGTACAGAAGGTTCCATTCTAGCTAGGAGATACGTTACCAGCAGGCCTCAAGGAAACTTATGGCTGTTTATCCAAGGGGTAAATCGCATATTTAGGGTCCGTACTGTTTCAAAAGTACCGTTCGGGGGTCTGTACTTTTTTTTGTCCCTTTTACGGGTCCATACTCTTATTTTCGGTCCCTTTTAGGGGTCTCGGGCAGCCCCCTGGATGACGTGGACTACCCGACCCGAAGGTGAGGCGCACGCGCCCCTTTATCTAAAAATTGCATGTCCACCGTGTGATGTGGCCCCCATTTTTGCATTTTTTATTGTAAAAAAAATCTAATTTTTTTAATGCAAATTTAATTTATTAAATTATTTAACATAAAATGGAAAAAAGGAAAAGAAAAAAAATTACGAAAATCGTTCCATGTTTCCCTTCCTCTCCATTCTTCTTCTTCCACTACATCGATTCCATCCTTACTTTCTCTTCCTAATTAAGCAAAACGAAAAGAAACCACCACCACTTCTTTTATAAACCGATCAAAATCAAATCAAAGTTATGCCTCCGCCGGCAAATCTGCAGGCCACATCTCACTTCCGGGAAACCTGCACCTACTCACCCTAACCTCCACCTTCCTTTTCCTCAAGCCCAAGAATGACACCTCCACCCACAATGAACTCCGGCTACCAGCAACACAGCCGCCAGCTGTAACCTAAACCCACCAACACCATTAACCTTTCAACGGCGATAAAAACGACCGACAACAACAACAATAAGAAGAAAACATTACAACAATCATTCCTCAGAGGAAAAAAAGAAAGAAGAAAGAAAAAAATTGAAAAGACAATATTCCTTTCTCAGATGAACAAATAAAGGAAAGAAAAAAAATTGAAAAGCAAAGACTGTTCTCGAGCTTCCTGTTCTTCCTCTTCTCTCTATACCTCAACACCTCACCTCTCAGTCAACTGCCGATGGCTACACTACTTCCTGGTCTCCCCCCTCAATTCCCTTTCCATCTCCAACTCCTCCTCTTCTCCAATTTTTCTGCTGCAACGCTCTTTCTTTACCCCTCCTCTCTCGCCGTTTCGTCGTCGTTGCATCTGCTCCTCCTCTCCAAGCCGCCACCGCTTAAATTGGAGGGGAATAAAGAAAACCCGACACCACTCCAGCTCTCCTGTGCGTGGTGTACCCGAGGAACTGAGCTCCAGCCACCACCGGCCACCACCGCCCCTCATTTTTGCAACAGGTGACACGGATCTATGTCCTCCATGGATTTTTTTTGTGTCTTTTCTTACAATTTAATTTTCTTTTATGTGGAGGTGGGGTGGGTTTCGTGTGGAATGAAGAGAAAGGAGCAAGTGGGTTTTCAAGTCATTGTGGATTTGGGAGAAAAATGGGAGATTTTCGGGGTTGGGGCAATTTTTTTAGATTTTGGTTAGTTTGTTGCAGGAAAGGAGAAGAAGAAATTGTTCTTTTTACTTTTTCAGTTATGGTTCTCGAGTTTCTTTTTTTTTTTTGTTCGTTTCTGTAAAATAATTTAATAAATTAAATTTATATTAAAAATTAGAAACAATTTTTTATATTAAAAAAAGCAAAAATGGGACCTACTTGACACGGTGGACAACGCTTGTAGGAAAAAGTGGCGCGTATGCCTCACTTCCGAGCCGGGCAGTCCACGTCATCTGCGGGGCTGCCCGAGACCCCTAAAAGGGACTGAAAATAAGAGTATGGACCCGTAAAACGGACAAAAAAAAGTACAGACCCCCAAACGGTATTTTTGAAACAGTACGGACCCTAAATATGCGATTTACCCTTATCCAAGTGATGGAGCATTTATGTTGTGAGTTTGTTTTTTCGCATTATTTTGTAATTTAGCCATTTAGGTGGTATCACAATACAAGAGAAAAGCATGGAGCGAGATTATAGAAATTGCTGGTACCAACCAGCGAAACTACTGGCAGACGAGGTAGAAAAGGTAATTGAGAGCTACTAACTAAGATGAACCAAAATTAAGAAAGAGGGAGCATTCCAGATGGATGCCTCAACACAAGTCAAAATTTCAACATAAAAACAAACCGGGGCCTACGAGTCCTTTAGGCTAAACATGTAAAACCTGAGTGAGCCAGCAACAGCATTATGAGTTTTGGAGTCCATCCATCGACAGGATGAAAAAGAACAAAAATGACATTAACGCGCTACAACAGCCCTAGCAACCTCTTAAAAAGCAGCAGAATATAGTTCCCCATAAACTCTTCTACTTTTTGGAGTTTGGTTTTGGCTTTTTGCCCATTCAGGCAAGATAGTAGTATCCCAGCGCCATAATCACAAGAACCAATAATGCCACAGGAGCAGCCCACATCCAATAGTTGGTGGACTTTTTCCTCTTCAAAATGGCTCTGGGCAATGATTCTCCTCCTCTAGGCCGAGCTCTGGACCTGACAGTGCTCTCCTTTTTAACTCTCTCCTTCACTGGAGCAGGAGCCTCCTCTTTCTCTTCAACCTTTTCTTCTTCTGCAACCTCTGTCACTTCTTCAGCCTGTTCCTCCGAATCAGCAGCAGGTTTAGTGCTACCTCCAGCCTTCTTCTTTAATTTCTTTTCACGCTCCTGCAGTTAAGCAAATGGAACACCTTTTTAATCTCATCAATCAACAAAACAACGAAATTTTATAAAGCTTGAAAAATGAAAAACTACTAATTTCCTTTTGCTTCTTTTCTGCTTCCTTTTGAGCTCTTATAGCAGCTTTTGCAGCAGCTTTCTCAGCTAACTTCTTCTTCCTTTCCATGGCTTGCTTTGCTTTTGCTATCTCCTCTTCTCTTTTAAGCTCCTTCAACTTCGCTTCATCAACAGCTTTCTCTGCAGGAGAAGGCTCGCCTTTTTCCAGCTCAACAATCTCCTCCTTCTCAACAAGCTCGGGATGCTCAGAGGTGGTCTTTGACTCCGTCTTGCTGCCCTCTTTTTTAACCTTTTGAGCAGGCAAATTATCCTTCTGTGGAACAGATTTTGGATCTTCCTTTGGTCGTTTCACGCTAGCTTTAGCAACTGGTTCTGGTGCAGTGGCTGTTTGTGTCTCCACAACCACTAATGGCTTCTCATCAGGGTTCCTCATCCGTCCATCCCTGCTTAGTTGCCGACTGTCAAGCGATGGTAAAATCCTCTTCTCATAATCATCCCTAAATGCTTTGTTGTTACACCACAGGGACATAAATTTGTCCACCTAATTAAGGATACAAGGTAAAAGGTGAAAATGTAGCACTAACAAGTATCCCTCCTCGCAAGAAAAATTAAATATCAGTCCAACACACCTCTGTCTGTGAGAGCTCCTCGAGAGCCTTTACATCTTTCTTGGCAGCAAGCTCCCTGGCCTTGTTTAGTAGCGAACGACTTTGGAAAAAGTTGGCATTCTGATAAAGACTAATCAGTATTAAATAGTATAAAAAAAAATACCTTGCAAGATTATCACAAACTTGTACACTCGAAATATCACATACAGACCAAAGGAAGCACAAGACGTAATGAGTACCCAGCTCATCTGTTTCTCCAGGTACATCAACACAACAGATCATCCAACTAGGTGAGGGTGAGCGTGAGGGTAGAAACCAGAACACTGGAATTGATGTTGTCTTAGGATACAACTCTCAAATGCTCTAATTTTGATGTTCAATATTAGCATGAACAACCTCCTGAGCTGGCACACCAGCATCATCATGTTTTGTACTATGACAAGCTTTTGCAACAATAAAAAACAAAACCAAAACAGGAGTACAACTGGATCTGTCAAGGGTAAAGAGGCATATGCTTCAAACTAAAGCAAGAATCAAAACACCAAAATGACAAACTGTTAACAATTCCAGTAAAATCTTGTAATTACTGAAAAGGGCTGTAAAGAAACAGTATCTCGATCATGCAAGTCCAGATAGAGCAATTCTGAAGCCAACTTAATCAGTTCTTGAAGAAAACAGTATATCTCCAACCCAATGTCCCACAAGGGTGTAAGGATTCTTACATGTACTATGACAGAAAAATAAAGTTAAAAGACACAAATAAAAGAAAATCACAATATTCATCCTAACAACATAGCTGTCTAACAGAGATGCTTCACCGAAAACACTAATGATGCAATGACACCAAAAATACCCTTCTCCTGCTATCCAACAATGTATGTTCAACCCACGTTGGCCAAGCAAACAGACTAAAATAGTGCCTTTAATGCAAAAATCTTGGTTCAGCAACTGACTTAAAGATTTTCATCAGGAAAAGTATCAAACCATTTTGCATACATAAACCATGATCCTTATTAGGTCAACATGCAGAAAAAGGTGTCACAAACATGCAGAAGACCTTTTGCAACCAGTTGTTGAAGTAAACATACCCCATCATCACGTTGTTTCCGCAGTTCCAGGATGCTTTCATATGCTTTGTCTCTCTTATCAGTCACAATTTTTAACTCATTCTGCAAAGCATCAATTTCAGTCTCCAACGCCTTAATTGCTTTATCAAGTTGCATAACTTTATCCCAAACTGCCTCTTGCTCTTTCCTTACTCCAGTGAGGTCAACACCCATAAGCTACAATAACAGATATGCAGTGAATTTTGTAATATTAAGATAGCACAGATTTTCTACAGCAAGCAACATTCAGAAATAAGAAAGATGAACTTAAAGAATCTTACTTTGACCTGGTCTTGAATTGCTTCTTTCTGTCCCAATGAATCTTGAATCTTTGCTCTCATAGAAGCATTTGCAATCACCTTTTCCCTTGTCCCCTCAAGCTGTTTGATCTCTCGAAGAATTTGTTTCTCCTCAGTCAGCGGAATGCTCTCATGTTGCATGCGGTACTTCAAGCTGTAGATCTGAATTCATCAGTAGCCAAGCATTAGCTAAGTGAGAAAGCACGGCTTATTTACCAGTATGCAAAGTTAATGGCTAATAACATACAAGATCATCGAGCTCTTCCTCAGATGAACATATACCACCACGAGCAGCACCATTTGAGTTGCGCAGCTTTCCCAGTGCTTGCTGCAAGGGTTCCATTTCCTTCCTTTTCTGTTGCAAAATTGCTGTATACTGGTTATTCTCACTCTTCAGGCTCCTACTTTGATTAATCAACTCTGACCGCTCTGCCTGAAGGAAAATGTTTAGAATTGAATGAGCTCAACATTAGGCACAATTCTCAATATGCATCATCTATGAAGTTTGGAACTTTACAAGATGCATTGATACCGGATATCAGAAAAAACAATCAGAAGGGTAGAAGCACCAATAAATTTACAAAAAATGTGCAATTCTAAAAATTTTCTTCTCAAATAGATCATTACTTAGAACTTCGAGGTAGGACACTAGAAGTTGTATTTTCCGCAAAATAACCAACTAATATAATTGTAAAGATAGATAATGCTAAGGCCTAATTAAAAAAACAGCATCCCCACTTACTAGTTATATCATACAAAACCATACCAGAATAGTAAATTTCCCTAATTAAGGAAGATAACTGCATCATGGCCATCAAGCTGATTGCTACCCAAACCAACAGTTGTTGGCCAGAGTGGTAAGGAGCTCCATGCCCCTTAAGCAAGGGCATGGATTGACACCCTAGCTTGTGCATGGAAAAGGCCAACAGTGGCCAATTCTGGATTACTCGGCTCCATGGATTGGGCCAGATACCACGAGGTAGACCCAGAAAAAAAAAAATGATTGCTACCTATGGAAAAATCATAACTTCAGGAGAAGATAGTCAACTAAACATTGTCAACAGCATGGCCCCATTATTTAATGGTTAGGCTTATGACAACATATGCTAATCATTGAATGTACTGAATTTCTCAAATCAAGCCCCAATTATCAATTAATACTACAAAAAAAAAAACTATCTAACGAGGTATTTCTCTTTGTTCAGGTGTAGGTAAAATTAAAAAGAAACTGACCATCCTACTTACTGAAACCAAGAACCTTATGCGACCACTTTCTCATGAACTAAGCCAACCTTGTGAAAGTCTATGGTTCGAACATTTCTTAAACACATAAAAAGGAAAACTTCATGACAATGTCCTTCATCCAGTTTAAAAAACACAATTTCCACTTTAACTGAGAGAACGTCCCATACTCAACCCACAACCTTGAAAGACAAGAGAGAAATTTCGTAAGAATATGTACGGCAACATTGCTTTCATGTTCAGTAAAAAGATATATATTCAACATCAGTTTGTTAAATGGCCAACAATAAAAACAGTTGCTCATATTTTCCACTCCATAAGAATACAGCTATTTCTTTCCCAGAACTTAGCTAGGCATTCATGTCTCATATTTTACAGTAACGTTATTGATTACTGGGCTAAAAGTAGTCAAAAAGCATGGATCACTTTTAGGATGGAACATTGCATGGCATGACAATCCAGAGACAGTTATGACCGAGGATCAATAAGTAGAAGTAGAATCACTGGGGAAAACCAGTTTTAAAACTTACCCTCTTCGCTCTTAACTGTTCGGTCAACTGAATACGGGCCTGAGTCCTCTTCTGGATCTCCTTGTCAGCCTGATCGATTTTGGCTTTTATTTTGGGGTCATCATATGTTCGGAATCTTACAAAATAGAAGGAATGAATCTGCTTAGGGGCAGGCCACTCGTCAACTGCATCCTTTGGGAAATTGGAATCTGCAACGTCATTTGCTTCTCCTTGAGTAGGCACCTGCTCATGTGTACCAAACTTAATGGGCTCGGACAGCCCGGACTCCTTCTCAAGTTTCCCATTTTCCTTGTCGTGCAGAAAGGAACTGTCAACTTCTGACACAGCCTCAATAGGCACTTGAGCCATCTCAGATCCTACAACCTCGACGCCCATATTGCTAGCCTCCCAAAATCACAAAACCTGATGAACACAGCAATATTCACACTGTCAATATTTGAGGACAACAAGGATGGGTGTTTAACAATTAAAAAAGGGTGTGACACAGAATACGAGTATTCAGTAAGGGTAATATAGTTGCAGCGGAATTTATTATTAAGAAAAAAGTAAGGGTGTTACACAGTAGGTAATACCAAAAATTGTTACATGTACAAACAAATAGAGAACAGAGATGATGCATTCTATGATATAGATCGAGGTCAGTTAGAGAGGCCAATCTGCAAAATAAGTTTGATACAGTACCAAACATAAGCAACTTACAGAGCCGGAGCACCCAATCAAAGTAAGAATCCCAAAAAAAAATCCGTCAATTCAAGGGAGAAAGCAACGAACCCAGATATCACAGAACATAACCATGCAATCAAAAAGCATTGAAATCCATCAATTTCAATTGACAGGGGAAGATGTAGATATGAATCAGGAAACATCCGCCCACAATCTAAATCCCGCAGTAACGATAATAACATCACAATCAACAACCAACAACACAACAAAAACAAAGGGAAAAGTCAGGTTTGGTAATCAAGATCACAAGAGCACGATCAGAGAATTGAAGGGGAACGAAAATCCAGACGAGGGAGAGAGATCACACAGAAAAGTCAAGATCAAGGAAGGTACTAAGGTCCAGAGAGAGAAAGAGTAAAAACAAAAAAATGACAATGAGAGGGGGAGTTGGGATGGAGTACCCAGGAGTAGAGAGAACAGAGAAGAAGACCCTTTCTTCAACAAAAGGGTCTCAATAGCTTGGTTTACAGGTTTTTATATAGAAATAGGAACAGAGAGCAGGCCAGATCTCAATCTCTCACTCTCTCTCTCTCTCGCTCCTCTTCCTCCTTTTTTCAGTTTCGTTTCGATGTCTTTTGTTTTTGGGAGGGGTTATATAGTGAAAAGTTAAGCCCAAAACGCAGCAGCAGGGCAGGGGTAAAATCGGATCGGAGTCAGCTCTCTTTCTTTAAAAACACACTCCCCCGCATTTACTTACCATGTTGTAACATTATTGTAATTATGGTTATTTTTTATTCTTCTTACCGGCAGTAAAATTTAAATATAAAACAAAAAATAAGAAAAGAAACTAAGCGAAAAATCATTTTCGGATGGACCATTGCTTTTTATCTCTCTCACTCTTTTCCACAAAAACAAAAATTGAGTTTCACGTGTCTTTATTTGCTTTTGCAAATTGCAACCTTTTTTTCTCCTTGTATTTCTGAAACGTCCCGACCTACCGTACACAGTAAATACGTGCCGGAACTGTAACGACCCAACCAAACAAAGCCCAGCATACAGTGTAAACAACAGAAAACTGGCTCAACAGCCCAAAATATAAACATTATAAATCTGGCCCTTCGGCCCAACATATAACCGTCATCAAATCTCGGTAACATCAATAACATCACAACCGGCCCAAGGCCCAACAACAACAATAAATAGCACAGCGGAAGACTTAATAACTCACAAAGACACTGTATGCGACACTGATGCAAACTATGGATCCGAGTCCTGCCCAAGGGATAACGTCGCAACCTGTCTGGAATGCATCAAACCTGTACCACAAATAACTCATCCTACGGGATGAAAGCCCGCAGGTGAGGGGTGAGTCCGAAGTGCTCACCGACGAAGGATAGACAATCAATATGCAACACTATAAATTATTCAAGGTCGAAAACAGTCATAACAGCCAAACACACCAATCCAAAAGACTCGACCCAAAACTGGTCCAAGACCAAAAAGACTCAAATAAAAATCTAATTTCCAATTTTATCTTCCCGGGCCCCGTCACAGATAAGCTAGGGGTCAGACCTGGTTCTCAACATATTTCGGGTGCCAGACCAAATCCAAGAGAGCCCAGGGATCGACATCCCAAAATAGTAACCCAGGGATAGACATCCCAAATATAATCACGGGATAGACATCCCAAACATAGACATGCTTATCACAAGTAACCCAGGTCATGGCCACCACAAAACAGTCTTAAAACATCGAGTCGTACCACTACTTATCACGTGACAATTATATTATCATCATTCAAAACCAAATCATAGGGATCAACATCCCTAACCAAAATACCGGGATAGACATCCCATCCAAAACCGAGGATCGACATCCTTATCATAATTTATTATTTAACCCATTATACTTAATACCAAAAGACACAAGGATAAACATCCAAAAACTCAACGTACGGGGATAAACATCCCAAAACCAATCAAGATACTGGGATAAACATCCCTACAACAACCCACAGCAAATGCAACAATCAACAGTGCAATAATCATCAAACACAACAACCGAGTAATACAGACACATATTAAAGGAAATCCATCCTCACCTTAGCCGATTACTCAACTCTGAAGACAATGACCGGTCCCAAGCCGGCTCCTCGGGAAACTGCCCGATATCAAAACCTATACAACAAAACATATATACTCACATAAGATGCACATAAGAGTATGTCATGATGCCAATACTGCGAAATAAACCCATCCCGGTTCATATCTTTTTTATCATCTTTTACCGAAAATATTATACCGTACGTATATCCGAATATAATTTTGGTACCATACTTTAATTAAAATTCCTTTCAAAATATTTTCATAAATTAATTATAATTTTTCGAAAATATAATCACCATAATTTTCTGGAAAAGATAACATATGTATATATATATATATATATTCCAAAATATTTTTATAAAACTATTTACCATAATATAATTACCAAATATTATCATCTTTAGAAAACTATATTTCCAGAAAAATTAATCATACAAAATTATTTTCTAAAAATAAATACGAATTAATAAATATATACCTATATATTTTCCAAAGGTAAAATATTTTTCCAAATAATTATATATCAAAGTAATTATATATTTTCAAAACCATTACTTTTGTATACCATAAATACATATTTTCCAATAGGTAATCAGTTACTATAATTTCCAGAGAAAATAATATTTATATAAAATTTCCAGAAACTATTTTCATGGTATATATATTTTTCCAAATATTAATAGTTTTTCCAAAACATAACTTAATTATTTATCAAAGTATATATATTTATATTTTCCTCAAAATACCAGAATTAAACTGACCCTAATTTTCTCAAAGTAAAAATATATTTTTTTCAAAATTAAATACAGGATATAAATAAATATATTATATATATTTTTTTAAAGTAAAAAAGGATTGGGCCATGAATAGTGCAGCCCAGACCAAGGTAGCAGGCCCGAAGCACAGGCCCACTCCCTAGGCCTGGCCCGACACCCATCCGGCCCAACCCAAGCCTCTGTTCGCGACCCGCCCGAAAGAAACGGGTCGTTGCAACCCACGAGTCTCACCTTAGCGGGTTGCGGCGGCGGCGGCACGACAAACGCGTGGGAGGAGGAAGGCGAGCTCAGCTACGACGTCGAGGCGGCACGAGCGGCGTGAGGGTTGCGGAAAACTGGGTGCGGCGGCACTGGAGCAGATGCAGGCGCGGGAGGAAGACGGATCCACGGGTTCTGTCGCAGGTCAACGGCGCGTCGCGGCGTTTCCGGCGATGGAAGAGCTCGGGGGCAACTGCAACAGGTCGGCGACTCTCCTGGCGGCGGCGGTGTGGCGAGAAACGGCGGGGAGCTCTTCCTGGTGAACAGTAGCAGGGGAGGTAACCGGGGTGACGAACTGTTCATTTTTTTTCTTCTTTTTTCTATTTTCTTTTCTTTTTCTGTATTTTTTTCTTTTTCTTTCTTTTTTTCCTTTCTTTTTTTTCATTTTCTGTATTGTTTTTTCCCCTTTTTTTCCTTCCTTTTTTTTCCTCTACATTTTTCCAGTTTTCTTTTTTTTTTTCTTTTTTTCTTTTTTTCTCTCTCTTTTTTTTTCTTTTTTTCCCTCTTTTCTTTTCTTTTCCTCTCCCTCTCTTTTTTTTCCCTTCTTCCCTTCTTCTCTTCCTCCCCCTTCTTCTGCCTGATCTCTTCCTTTTATAACGAAGAAAATATTGTACAACCTGTGAACGTTCAATAATGCAGCTTGTCTGCATTATGGAGCGAGTCTGGTCCGGACCAGAAAATAACTACATACCCCCTTAGTTATTTTCCGGTGTGATTTTTCTGAGGATTCCAGGACCCGAAAAATACCAACTTTGGTCCGTAAAATCCACAGAAAAATCACGAGCGCGGGAACAACCTCGGTTACGAAAAACGACGCTCGATTTATCTTCAATTAATTACCCAAGATTAATTCTTTCGGTAAATCACTATAAAAAGACTTTTACAGTCCGGTAAAAATACCAAATTTTTACCCGGGCTGTTACAATTTCTTTCATTAATAAAATAAAATAATTTTTAACCAAATTTCTCATAATTCAAATTCATTTTAGCAAATTCCCTTACATACTTTCAATAGGATATATATTATAATACTATTTTACTATAGTATATTGTAACATATGCTATATAAGAGAGCTATTGACGAATTAGTTTGGAGACTGATTTAATTTATAGTTTTAAATTGGTCAATTAATGTTTATATATATCGGAAAAAAGTAAAATAGAATTTATCTAGATATTTGTGGTATATGGAGAGAAATATGTCAAACACTACCAAATAAAAAGGGGTAGATGCTATTAGTAGATGGGTTACTAACCCTAATTTGTAGTTTCTTATTACTAACAAATATTATAAGTTATATCATTCTAAACAAACAAAACATATAAATTCAATAATGTGTAAATTTTTTGCATATAATACAAATAAAAATAATCATAGTATAGCATTCATAATTATTTTGATCCATAATTATTATAATATAATATTTGATTTGATTTATTTTATATAGCATTCTGATGTTTATGGGTAAATCATACTAGACTATGATACATAATTACAATTCATCATTCATCCTAATTCAATATAAGAAGTTAAAAATAAAAAATAGTGTTTGATATAATTAATGATTAAAATATTTTCAAAACTCAACCAAGTTGTTAGTTGAAGGATTCCCAATTTTTCAAAACTCAAATATCCATTTATATCTCAGCTTATCCATATGTTATTTATAATTCAAATGGAGCAGCAAAAAAGAAATATATTATCTTAATTTTCTTCACATTATCTTAAGTTTTTTCACAATATTTTATTATAGTAAATTTTATATTTTAAATTATATTATTATGATTCATATTTAATAATATCAATATGTGTAATATTTGGTTAGAAGGTGATAGATGTTTTTAAGGGAGAGAAGAATATAATTATTTTCCAAGCAGCAACAAAATAAAAAAAAGAAAGAAAACTAAGCAAAAAAATATTATTAGTTCGACCATCATGTTTTTATCAGTTTTTGCAACCCTTTTTCTCTGTATTTTTTAATTAATAAAAAAAATTTAACTAGAAAACTAATTATTTGTAACAGCCCGGGTAAAAATTTGGATTTTTACCGGGATTGTATAAGTCTTTTTACAGTGATTTACCGAATGAATTAATCTTGGTTAATTAATTCAAGGTAAATTGGGCATCATTTTTCGAAACCGAGGTTTTTCCCGCGCTCGGGATTTTTCCGTGGATTTTTCGGATCTAAGTTGGTATTTTCCAGGTCCTGGAATCCTCAAAAAAATCACACCGGAAAATAACTAAGGGGGTATCAGTTATTTTCTGGTCCGGTCTGGACACGACCCTGCATTATTGAGCCGCCTTTCTCCTGTGCACGTTTATAAAACGAAACAAGAGGAAGAAAGCAGGAGAAGAAAAAGAAAAAGAGAGAAAAGAAGGGAGAAAAAAAAAGAAAGAGAGAAAAAGGAAAGGAAAAAAAAAAGAAGAGAAGAAAAATAAGGAAAAAAAACAACGAATCAGAAATCAGAAAAAGAAAAGAAAAAGGAAATAAAGGAATTACTAAAAAATCAGGAAAAAAAAGGGGGGGGGGGGGGGGGGGGGGGGGAAGAAGAAGCACAGTAGCCACCCCGCCACCGTCACTGTTCACGTGGAAGCGACCGGCGCCGTCTCATGCTCTACCGCCACCAGCCTCGCCTTCGTCGTGCCATAGCAACCTCGAAGCCGTCGCCCCCGTGCTCTTCCGCCTGCCGACGCGCCGCCAGTTGCCGACGGATCTGCTTCTCCCGCGCTACTGCTCAGCCGCCGCGACGCCGCGCCCAGCTTCCGGCCTCCTTCGCGTCGCCTTCATCGGCCGCACGCCCGGCCTCACTCGCTTTCCTTCCTCGTGCTCTCGCCGCCCCTGCCGTCGCTGAACCCGAGGTGAGGCCGGGTGACCCGTTTCTTCTGGTCGTGTCGCGAATAGTGTCTGGGTTTGGGTTTTGATCTGGGCTTGTGGCTTGGGCTGGCTGTGCTGCTGGGCTCTGCACGGGCCTGGGCTTGGCACTATGCATGGTCTAGGCCGGCACTGTTCATGGCCCAGTCCGGTTTTATTTTTTTAAAAAAAACATATATATATATATACTTATTTTCTGGTATTTAATTTTGAAAAAATATATATACTCACTTTGAGAAAATTATGGTCAGTATAATTCTGGTATTTTGAGAAAAATATATATATATACTTTGATAAATAATTAAGTTATGTTTTGAAAAAACTATCATTATTTGGAAAAAAATATATATACCATGGAAATATTTTCTGGAAAAATTTATATATATGTTATTTTCCCTGGGAAATTATGGTAACTGATTACCTTTTGGAAAGTATGTATTTATGGTGTACAAAAGTAATAGTTTTGAAAATATATAATTACTTTGATATATAATTGTTTGGAAAAGTATTTTACCTTTGGAAAATATATATAAGTATATTTATTAATTTGTATTTATTTTTAGGAAATAATTTTGTATGATTAATTTTTTTGGAAATATAGTTTTCTAAAGATGATAATATTTGGTAATTATATTATGGTAAATTGTAACAGCCTGGGTAAAAATTTACATTTTGTCGGGATTGTAAAAACACTTTGTACAGTAATTTACCATGTAAAATAATCTTGGGTAATTATTTCAGGGTAAGTTATGCATCGAATTCCGAAACCGAGCTCTGTCCCACGTTCGGGATTTTTCAGCGGATTTTACGGACCAGAGTTGGTATTTTTTGGGTCCAGGAATCTTCAGAAAAGTCAGGTTTATCCTCAAATTATCGGACCAAAAATAAAGTCAATGGGGTATTATAGTTATTTTCTGGTCCGGACGGGACACGACTGCATAATTGAATTACGCAGCCGCCTTCTCCTGTGTGCCCGTGAGCTACTTTCCCTGTGTAACCAGTTTCCTGCATGTTTTTTTTATCTGCGTTTCCTGCCTTCCTGCATAAACACCATACCACACCCTTGCCTCCATCTTCATCCTCTCCTCTGCAAACTTCACCTTCAAAAAAACACATACTTCAAACTCACCCACAAAACGATCAGTGCAAAATGAATACCAGAAAAGAAAAGAAAAAGAGAAGAAAAACACACACAACAGCCCTAGACTACGTCGTTTTGGGCACCCCACCTTATTCTTTTCCTTCACGCCAACCGCCGGACCACCACCCGCCACTGCCGCTGCACGCACCACCACCGCGCCTGCACTAGCGAGGTCGACCGCCTTCCTCTTCCTCCTCTTTCCTTCTCCTCCGCCGACACAGTCGCGGACTGTTCCGCCTCGCCCCGCCATCGCAGAGCCGCCTCCTCTTCGCGTCGCCCTCCACCTGGCGACGTGCCGCGCCGCCTGTGCTGCCAACGCCGTCACCGACACCTGCAGCTCAAGGTGAGCCCGAGGTTGATGGTGACCCGGGTGTGTGGTGTTTGAGTCGGGTTGACCCGACGGGTTGTGGGTCGCGATGTGGGCTGAAATGTAGAGGGTTGGACTGGTGGGCTCTTGGTTAGTTGGGCCTGACCACGCGGGCCAGCGCTTGGGCCTCAGTTTGAGGTCTGGGCCTGGTGCTGTGCAAGGCCTGGCTGACACTATTCACGGGCCTAGTCTAGTAAAATAATAATAATAATAATAATAATAATAATAATAATAATAATAATAATAATAATAAATACAAAAATTCTGAAAAAAATATATAATTCAGGGTAAATAATTTTGGGGAATAATATCTTAAAAAAATATATATATATACTTATGGCAAGATAGTTATAGCATGGTAATTAATTTGGAAAACTTAAGTAATGGAAATATTTTAGAAAGTACATACTTATGGAAAATAAATATGAAAAGGGTATTATCAAAGTAAGCATTATACCGGAATAATATTCGGGTATAAGTATGGTATTATTTTTGACACCTGTAAATAAATGGTGAATTATGACGATAATGGGAATAACCCGGGGAAGTACCGAGTAGGTCCAGTAATTATTTTTACGGCTTACAGTAATAGTCGAGCATTTGCATATCATCTTATGTGTGCATAAATTGTTGTTTGATATAGGAATTGATAACGAGCAGTACCCTGAGGAGCCTGAGCCGAAACATTTCGAGGACTATCAGGAATAGAAAATCGGCTAAGGTGAGGATCAGTAAATATTTATATACTACCGTAGTACCAAGTTGCTGTTGTGATATATGCTTGAATAATTCTTTATGGCTATGAATAGTTGTTGTGAGATGAATTTAATTGTTGTTTGTTAACGTTGATGTTGCTGAATTGATGCTACTGTTGATGTTATTGGTAATATTAGAAATGTGGTATTAGTAGGTTATTTCTGTTGTTGTTGGCTGTGAAAATTGTGAGAGTAGAGTACCGAGGGTACTGGTTGAATAAGCTTGTATTATCCAGACGAGCGGAGAGGCTGTGAGCCTGCTCGGGATAATGAGAGAAGGGAGGATAATAGAAATTAAGTAACTAGGAGTAATAAAACTGGATACACTTAGACATCTAGTAAATCAAAGTTAAATGTTGGAATAGCCAGATGGTAGTCTTATTTTTATAGTGCTGGGGGAGAGTGTGCTTGGGGTCTGCTCCCTGTCTGTACCAACTTTTATTTTAGGCATTGGGGGAGAGTGTGCTTGGGGTCTGCTCCCTGTCTGTGCCAGTTATACGTGGAGGTACCAGGGCGGGGTCCACGGGCTAGCTAGCTTGACTACCAGGCGACGGCCATCATTTAACTAGTGATAGGGGCCCTGATAATAAAATTGGTGTAGTGTGTCTAGAATCACAGAGTGTGTTATTTAGGGCTCGTATGAACCTTAGGTAATTGCTGTTGATGTGACTTGGATTATTACGGTTGTTGTATATGTATATTTGCTTATGGATTTTACCCGGTGAGCACTTCGGACTCACCCCTCGCCTGCGTGACCTGGTCGCGTAGTTTGGTTGTGCGTAGCTCAGGTACGTTCAAGGCAAGTTGTGGCGCACCCTCTGCCAGGCCCGGATCCATCCTGCGTTGCATCATGTTTATACCATTGTCTATTGCTGTGTTGTATTGAGACTTCCGCTGCTTGCATTTTATAACTCTGTGGATTAATGCTTGTTGTAATAATGATCCCGTGCCGGGACAAGTACTGTTGATGTATTATGTACTTTTATTGTATCAATACTGTTGGTTGTGATATTTACCACTGTGGTTACTGTAATACTATGTGGTCCCACGGGTTTACTGTGTATAACGGTAAATACGGATCGAGGCGTTTCATAAATAGTTTTATAAAAATATTTTTGAAAATATATATATACATATATTATCTTTTCCAGAAAATTATGGTGATTATATTTTGGGAAAAGTATAATTAATTTATTAAAATATTTTGAAAAGAGTTTTAATTAAAGTATGGTACCGAAATTATATTCGGATATACGTACGGTATAATATTTTTGGTAAAAGATGATAATAAAGGATATGAACCGGGATGGGTTTATTTCGCAGTATTGGCATCATGGTATACTCTTATGTGCATCTTATGTGAGTATATAATGTTTTGTTGTATAGGCTTTGATATCGGGCAGTTTCCCGAGGAGTCGGCTTTGGACCGGTCATTGTCTTTAGAGTTGAGTAATCGCTAAGGTGAGGATGGATTTCCTTCGATATGTGCCTATATTACTCGGTTGTTGTGTTTGATCATTGTTGCACTGTTGAGTGTTGCATTTGCTGTGGTTTGATTCGGGATGTTTATCCTAGTGCCTTGATTGATTTTGGGATGTTTATTCCCATGATCTGATTTTGGGATGTTTATCCCCGTGCATTGAGTTTTTGGGTGTTTAACACTGTGTCTTTTTGGTATAAAGTATAATGGATTAAATAATAAAATGTGATAAGGATGCCGATCCTTGGTTTTGGATTGGGATGTCTATCCCGGTGTTTTGGTTAGGGATGTTGATCCCTGAGATTTGGTTTTTGGATGATGATGATATAATCGTCACGTGGTAAGTAGAGGTACGACCGGATGGTTTGAAAATTTTTTGTGGTGGCCATGATCTGGGTTACTTGTGATGGGCATGTTGATGCCGGTTTGATTGGGATGTTGATCCCAGGTTCTTTTTGATCTGGCACTAGGAACAGGTTGATAACCTGGTACGACCCTAGCTTATCCGTGACGGGGCCCGGAAAGATAAAATTGGAATTGAATTTTTATTTGAGTCTTTTTTTGTCTTGGACCGGTTTTGAGTCGAGTCTTTTGGATTGGTATATTTTGGCTGTTATGCCTGTTTTCGACCTTGAGTAACTTATAGTGTTGCATATTGATCGTCTATCCATGGTTGGTGGGCACTTCGGACTCACCCCTCACCTGCGGGCTTTCATCCCGGAGGTTGAGTTATGTGTGGTTCAGGTATGATGCATTCCAGACAGGCTGCGGCGTTATCCCTTGGACAGGACTCGGATCCATAGTTTGCATCAGTGTCGCATACAGTGTCTTTGTGAGTTATTAAGTCTTCCGCTGTGCTGATTATTGTTATTGGTGGGCCTTGGGCCGGTTGTGATGTTATTGATGTTCCCGAGATTGGATGACGGTTTTTTTGTTGGGCCGAAGGGTCGGATTTCTGATGTTTATATTTTGGGCTATTGAGCCAGAGTTTCTGTTATATACACTGCATGCTGGGCTTTGTTTGGTCGGGTCGTTACAGTTCCGGCACGTGTTTACTATGTACGGTAAATATGGGTCGGGGCGTTTCATTTTTGGTAGCGGAGCGGGCGATATGTCCTTGGGTGATTGTTTGCTTATTTGCTGTGCATAGCTCGCTCCATATGTTTATTATTTTGCTATTATGTCATTTAGTTAGTACATGATGGATCCAGTCGAGGGACGCCAGCTTGCCACAGAACATTCACATAAGAGGTAATTGATGCCATAAACATGCAGAAACATAAATATTATTAATATTACTAATATTATTATTACATCATTATTATTATCATAATTATTCATCTTCTTGGTACAACATTGACCCTGAAGCTATTGGGGTCATTGTTAATGTTGACCCTAATGCTATCGTTCCACGAGAACCACATACCGCCCGTGTTGTTCTGGCCAGGACGTTCGAACCAGTTTGCTGGAGGGAACCGAAGTGGGATGACACCGTGATCATCTTCGGGCTGCCACTGGGTCTCCGTGAGCAGAACCATGTTGGGCTTGTATTGGTTCTTCAGATCCCTCAGGGTACGCGAGAACTCCTGGGAACGCCTACCGATTCCTCTGCAGTTCCACACCAGTAGTCGGGCCTTTGGCCAAGTTGGGGGTAACCGAGTCACTCTAGGCATGCTCTGGGCAGTCATCGAGAGCTGGTAGTAGGTGCTTTGGTCCAGGAAATGGCAAATGGGCTCTAGGTTGAATTCCTAAAGTCTTTCAGAAATGAAAAACATGACGGAATTGGCCGAGCCGTAGAAGGAGGTCCTCAGAGTGCCTTGGTCCTCTAGGAAGAATGTCTCTTCCATAGGAGTGACGAAGAACCTCTACGAGTAGAGTTCGTCGACGAAGACCAGACGAGGCATCCTGCCGAGCTCGTTCGGTAGTTCCTCCGGACGTTCGTCGATCATGCTGTAGGCCAGCCGGTTTCTCCTGCCTAGGGAGGCACCTTCGACGAAGAAGACTGACGATGGAGCAGGCATTCTGTATGGGCGAGTTATGTGTTTTCTTTCTAAATGTCTTTTGTGTTTAGTTTTTCTAAACGTGTTTCACAAAACTTGCTTTCAAATGCTTTTGATGATTTGCTTCTCACCGCACTGTCTTTTATACTCTTAGGGGAGAGTATGTTTACCGTTTTGTTTTTCAAAGTATAGACCCCACCTGTTCCCAAAACAAAAAAGAAAAGAAGAAGAAGGAAATAGAAAAGAAAAGAGGAAGAAAAAAAATAATAAAGTAAAAGAAAAGAAAAGGAAAGAAAAAAAAACAGTAAAAAAAGAAGAAAGAAAAAAAGGGGTAGAAAAAAAAAAGAAAAGAAGGTAAAGAAAAAGAAAAAAAGAAAGAAAAAGAAAATGAAATAAAATATTTTTCGGGGATAGGGAAAACAGATTCCCTTCACAAAACTTTAAACCATTTTCGTTCTTCGAGGTTTTGCTTTTTGAAAATTTCGTCGTTGATTGGATTTTGCTTTTTGAAAATTTTGCCATGGTTTGAAATTTTGCTTCGTTACTTTCTACGTTTTTCTGGCTACAAATGCAATTGTTTTTCAGCTCGTTTTCATCATACCTTTGTCCTTCACGTTTGGTTACCTTGCTTTATTCTTTTTATGACTTTTTCCTGCATCTTTTATCACATGCGTCTATGACCGTTGTGGCTAGACTGATGGGACCATACCTCAAGTAGAGTGCATGTGCGACAAGGTTACACCTGTTTGGACATCGTGGAGGGATACGATGTCTGGAAGACGTTTTTGGCTTATGGACAGGTGGATATCGTTTCTTTCGAGGGACACAGGACGTTCTCGTGATCATCGCCTTGCGAGTTAACAGATGTCTTTTTCACGAGGGGAATCGACGTCACCGTTAGCTGTGCATGTTATGTTTCTCGGGATCGAGGATGTTTACGACCGATATGAGCGCTGATCATGAAAATATGTTTTGTCTTAACTTCTTTATGTTTTGAATTTGTTAAACGAGTTTTGTTTTTAATCTCTTTATGTTTGATTTTACATCCTTATTGCTAATTTTTGTTCTGCTTTGAGATATTTTGTTTTTCTGTTTAACATGAGATTTCGTAACAAAAGAGTTTTGATTTAAGAAGAAAGCATGTTTTATTTATTTCATAACAGTTTTACAACAGAGAAGAAGTACTCTAAGGAGTTACTTTGTAACGCCCCGAATTTCCATAATTTGATTTTTTCGGAATTTTCGAAATTTTTATTCCTATTTTGCCCTTGAGGAATTTCCGGATTTTTGAATAAGGAAATAAATTATTTTACCTTGGTTATAAGGGAAATAAGTCGATGGTATGACGGGTTCGGTTTTCGTTGGAGTTTAATCGGGTTTCGGGGTAGAGAATTAAGCTTTGAGGTAGTTTCATTGAAACTACGTCGTTTTGGCTTTACACAAAAAAAAAAAAAAAAAAACAATTGGGCGCGTTGACTAGGGGTTTGACCGCACCAAGCTAAACGAAACTACGTCGTTTTGGGGCTTGGTGGGTCAAAACCCTAGCCGGCCTCCCCTCTCCTCTTCTCCTTCTTTTCTACTTTTCTTTCTCTTTTCTTCACTTTTCTTTATTTTCTTCTCTTCTCCTACCGGCCGCCGCC